>JABFPJ010004943.1:0-12907 GCA_022817425.1 Gryon sp. ZL-2020 | reverse complement strand
TGAATTTTATAATTATTTTTTTTTTTTTTTTTTTTTTTTTTTGATTAGAATATTCTCGGCTTCATAATTGCAATTATAATTGAAAAATATATTTGTACAAATCATTAATTAATAAATAAACAAATTAAGCATAAAATTAACTTTTCTATTCCTTGTCATAAGAACACATAAAACAGAATGATAAAAAGGGAGTAAAATAACTCAAGAAAACTGAAAAATTGCATTTTCATGATCGTAATTTAGCCATGATATTACCAAATGTCATAATTAAAATAAAACATTTCATTAAAGTCCAAATGTGTATATATATATTTATACATATATCAGTCATAATTTATACCGCGTTTCATTTGCATAACAATGCATTTCAGACGAAATTTATTGTGTATTACGCTTGGAAAGAAAGTTTTTAGGTTTAGCGCGATTGCTGATAAGTGGGTTTGGTACAAAAAGTATACATAATTGTCGACTTTTATGCGCACATATTTTTTAAGCGCAACAAAAAACGCACACATTATTTTAGATAGTTCATTTTCGCGCGCCACCGTCATTACAAACTAAATGCATCAACTTATTTGCGCAAATAAGTTAATTACTCTACAATTTATTTTATACTTTTTCTTTGAAATATATATATGTATATATATTACATTAAATGCCGAAATTTGATCTTTGACATTTAAAAGTTGATATACATAAGAATATTTTCTACTTTGGAAATGGTTAAATGTCAAAAAAGGGTGAAATTCTTGACAAAAAAGAAACGAAAAAAAAAAGAAGTCAAACGAAAGCGAACGCGCGTACACATTTTGCGTCCAGGAGCTACAGCAACAGCGTGGAAACGGCGGCGGTGGCAGCAGCACAGCGACGGCTAAAGTGAAAGCCCTGACCTACAAATAACGAAAAGTCCCAAAAGCGAGAGGGCACTGATGAAAGAGCTGGCTGTTAAATCATTCAATGCACGGCCGAAATAACCCGCGCCACATGTATATACGCGCGGATATCTTATCGTTTCCATGTGAAATATTATATGTAGATTTGTGTTGTATGTCTGTGTGTATGTGTAATTGATTACGTAACGGCGATGCGACGTCACATTTTGTGCTAATTGATAAGAATTATAGGAGAAAATCGGCTGCTTTTAGTGCCGCAGTTACACATTCAATTAGACATTATTTATTTCATCTTTTTGCATTGTATTTTAATTGTACAAATCAAATTGTAGAATCGCCAATTTTAACATTACTTTTTGGCAATAAAAAGTATGCATTCATTAAAATGTTATGAACTTGTTCTATAAGTTGATTTAATATTACCATTCTGATAATTTAATTCAATTTTTTGAATATTTTTGAATATGAATATGAATATACAGAATTGTAACATTGCAATTATTGAATGTATGCAAAAAAATATATTCTTAAAGAGTTGAAATAATCCACACACAAGATGGGTGTGGTATTTTTAGCGTTTGCGGTGTGTAGATGTCAGGATTAATTCTCTTGAATGCGATTGTTTTATTTCAAAGCACTTAAATTTGAACTGCAGCTAAATATAGTCGAATGTGCAATCAACTTTCGAATTAGTCAATTTTAACTTGCTTCAAATTAGATTTCAAATCACTAATTTAGAACCAACAAATATAAAAACATATACTAATAGGGATATTTCAATGGAATTTTCAACGTAAATGCAATTTAGATTTTATGCAGTTAATTAAATGACAGTCGAAGAAAGAGGTTTTAACGGTTAACTCAAAGTACTACAAACTGCAATTGAGTACGATTAACAATGACCAAATTGTAGACATAATTGATGGAAAACTATTCAATTTAAATTGTATTTGTCGTGAAAATTAAGCGAACACAAAGACACTCGATAAAATCTTATTGAATCTAATAAAATGCGAGCAAATAAAATAAGTATTGCTAATTTTCAATATTTCAAAATATCAAAATCTAATAAATTCAATTAAAATTGTTAAAGTCCAATTACAGTTGAAATTGTGTCTCCATTTGGCAATGAAATTCCGCAAAAGTGCTTGCGTTGAGCACATTTTTCGTGACTTTTTGTAAATTGGAACCCAGACAAAATGAAACGAATATCAGCGTAATGACCTCCGATAAGGGAAAGCGTTTTGTGTCGATGCTTATCAAGATCTTGAAGTACTCGATTACTACCAACATAATGGAACAATATTTCAGTTTGGAATATAGTTGACGATAATGATAATGATAAAGCGTAACGATCGGTTTATTTGCTCTGATCGTTCAATATTGCTTTGTCGATTTCCATAAAGCAATTGTTGAATTGTCGACGAATTATGGCGTTGCATGACATTTCGTAAGAACAATAGAGACGGCGATTGCGAGTCGTCGATAAATATAACCATTTTTTTCGTTTCGTCGCGTTAAAAATATGATTAAACGTGAGTGTTCTTAATAGCCGCATTGACGGGAAATCCAAATTTGAAAAGCAAATCCTCGGAGATATGATAAGCTTTGTGTTGATTATGAAATACCAAAAGTCAATTTGTTTCTTGTCATTAATCAACTTTTTTTCAGTTTGAATTTTTGAATTACTTTAATTTCTTGTATTAAGTGAAATTAACAATTCAATACATTTGAAATGTACTACAATTAATAGCAACAAATTGATGTGAAATTACGTGTAAAATATGCCACGAAATATGTGCAGATCGAAATTTTGCACGAACTTCTCTGTGCCAATCGAGTTGAAAAAAAAAACACACACAAAGAGGAAAAAATTTCACGCTGTATCGTAACGTGGTTCTCCGTCCGTAATTTTTGTGACAAAGTCATGAGATTGAGGAGATAGCGGGGGAGGGACTTACGTTCCCTTCCTCTGTATGTCTATCTCGTTTTTACATATTATGCCTCTCCCTCTTTCCTCCATTTGCTTTGATCTGTCTATCCTTGTTGTTGTTTCTGTCAGCGTTTCTGTCTGATAAATACGTCTGTCTCGTTCTGTCTTACTAACGCGCGTTTGCCGTCGTCAGAGAGCGTGTCACGGTGTATATGCGAAGTGAACCAAGGCCCGGCGCCCCACTCTTTAATCCCATTTTCGAAACTAAAAGTAAAATCTAACAAACTCTTTGTGTTGCTACCAGAAGCGTTACCATAATACGTGTATTTTCGTTGCGTTACGCGCGCCCATGTTGCCGGATAGCACGTGCGACATGACTATGAGCGCGATCACACGGATATAAAAATTGCGACGAATTTCTGCAATTGTTTGCACTTCCGTTTTCCACTTCAATTTTCCACAAAATTAACATAATATTTGCGACAATTTTTATGGATTTTTATTGCTTTTTGAAATAAATTTAACATAGGACTATCATGAAGCGATTTTTCTTAAGATTTCTTTTTTAAAAATATATGTTTTTACTGAAGTAGTTTTATGTCTGTGTGTTTGTTTTAAACTTTTTTATTATAAATAATAAAACAGTTAAACAAAATGAAAATTTATTACAAAATGTAGATTTTAGCTAAGAAATTTGACATACAAAAAGTGTAAAATATTAAAAAAATATTGGAACCCCATATATGATACGCTACTTTTACTTCTACCTTAAGATAGATTTTCTTGTTGTACTTTGTACATTTGTTGAATGTGTGTTTAATTTTCATTCAATTCTTCAAAAATTTCTCTTCATCAACACAGGCGCAACTCATTCTCAATCTTACTTCAAATTCCAGTCATCAACTTTTTTATGGTACCCCATCACGTTTCTCCTACTTTCCACTTGCAAGCAAACCATAAATTTCTCATTTCAAAAGTCTCATTTATATGACGATCAAATTTTGATTGCAATTTGTAACAATAAGAAGACCACAATGGACATCATCAACATGCGAACAATCATTTTAAACAAAGAAGCCAAACGAGGGAAGACCAAATCGAGTTACGTAAATGTAATATTGAATTATTAAACCATCATTTTGTTTTATTTTTATACTTGAATTCATAATCTCTTCATTTTTTATTTTCATTTTAATCTAACAATAAACCAAAAGTGTTGCTTAATTTATTCGCATCTTTCTGTATGTCAATGAACATACAACAAAAAGTAACAAAATTACTTAAATGTATTATTGAATATCAAAAAATTGTTTATCACTTTTAATCAATAATTCATTTTTTCATTCAATATTTTTTTGACAACATTTTTTTCTTTAATTTATTCGCATCATTTTTTCTCATCTATGTCAATTACACGTAAGATTGGCGTAAGACGCGAAGCGTCGTGTTTAAAGAGTTGTGTGCTCGGGAAAATGTTTGTTGTCGGCACATGGAAAACGCTGGCAAGCGTTATTACACTATGCATATTTGCCACACATCGTAAGCACCACTCGCCTGTGAGCTATTGCATTACATGTCCGAGAGCATACGTCGCAACAATGCTTGTGTGTCACTGAATTCCTTTCGCTTGGCGGAACAATCCGCTTTTTGCATACTTTTACCTTGCTTTCGTATCAAATCGTCGCCCCGAAAATTTGCATACACAAATTCGCGACTCAATGATTTCACATTTTCACACGTTTTTCGTCTCTTTCAACGAATCATTTAATTTTATTATTCTCATATCATCTCGTTTGCATTATTTTCATCTTATCATTTTTCTCATTTTCATACTTTTTCATCTAAGATATTTCATTTATGGTTATTATTATAGCTATAATAAAGTATAACTTTTTTTTGCATGTTGGTTTACAGTAATTGCAGGTTTGTTTAATTTTTTATAATATAAAATTAATTTATTTTATATGTAAATAAATAAATATATATATATATATACATGTTTGTTAGTGACCTCGCCCCAACGCGCGCGTCCATTCTTACGTTCTGCCACACGAACTCTTCAACTTGACCTAAATTCAAGTTTGCAGTTTATTTCGCAATCACGTCTTGCCCTTCGCGTTTAACTTTTTGCTGTTATTTATGGTGCATTCGAGCATTTTCATTCATTTCCACGGCTTTCTCAACTTGATCCACTTCATTTGTCGCAATTCACTTTTGACGAACATTCCAAGAAATAATCCATTCTATTAAATTCCACGAAATAGTTGATTCTATTTCATTTATCAATTATTTAATCATGAACTAATTTCATTAAGTAAAGCAATTTCAAAATACATGATTTTACAGCAACAAGAAAAAGAAAAGAATGACTTAAATCGGGTGTGGAGTTGTGACATTACGAAACGCGGTCAATTTTGGCGAAAAAGAAAAGTATAAGCAAACGATGCGGGATAAACGGAAGTTGCGATTGGTTTTCAGACAAGAAAGTTAAGAAACAGACAGAAAAAGAGAGAGAGAGATAAAATTAAGAGGGAGGAGAAAAAAAAAGAAACAAAGAGAAAGAGATGGGAATTACAGACGAGCGAAAGTGTGTCTGATGTGCGGGAACTCGTAACCGACAACGTAACAGACGTAACTAGTACCATTGCCAACGAAAGTGGCGAGCCGAGGAAAGTAAAAGCGGACGAGCCACTTTTCGCAGGCAGAAACGGCCACGCCGCGCCGCCGACGCTTCTCAAACGAGAGTAAGAGTGAACACAAGAGAAAGCTCCCACCGTTTTTGTTCTCTTCCGAGCCTTTTTTTGCAATTCAATTACATATTCATATTATCTAACTTTCAATATGTAATAATGTTTTAATTTTAAACATTACAAATATTCAAATTTAATACTCGAAATACTATTTATTTTAAAATGTTCTTTCTTTGAAGAAAATGGTCAAAATAAAAAGTGAATTAAAATTTTTAAATACTTAATATACTTACATAAGACACGCAAAAAAGAGGTATGTTAATATTTACTGGAATTATAGGAAAAAACACCATATAGGAATTTAAGAAAAATGGTTAGTTTTTAAAGTAAATTTTACTATAAATATAGTAAAAATTTTACAAAACTTTTGTAATGTACTCTTTAAATTCAAATAAGTGAATATTCACTTACAATAAGTGCAAAGTCGTCCACTTACGCCAAAAAGTGAAAATTTTCACTTATTTTGAGTGAAAAATACAATTAAATTTTCACTTTTTGGCGTAAGTGGACGACGTTTGACTTATTCAGATTTAGAGAGTATATTATAAAGTTAAAAAGAAAAAGTTAAATTAAAAAAATTTAGAGATGAAAAATGAGAAGCAAATTCATTTTTAATATGCAAAATTGTGTATTATACATTATAAATAATAATGATTTATAATTTCAACTATCGTAAATATGTTAAAATAAGTTTTAATTCATTAACATACATATTTTTGCTCACCGTTTTTTTCGTCATTAAAATTCGAAACATTAAACTTGAAATATGTAATATTACATAAAAGCCTATAAATCGGTGTCTCATAAAAGACCGTACACTCCATTCGACTGACTTAAACTGAGATTAAATGCACGAAAACGATCACAAAAATTCTCTAATAGCTCATTGATTTGAGAAAAGAAAGTACTTCTTGAGTGACATAATTGTCTAATAGAAATTCAATGGCAAACAAAAACGCAAAGTCTATTGATGGAAGTAAAATTTCTGGTCAAATAAAGATTCAAAGTCCGGGAACAAAAATGACATTCAAGGAAATGAACGGAACAAACATCACCGCTGATATATTGAATGAATCCAATTCATCGTGAATTGATCTAGGTTACAGTAACTTGAACATACACGGAGTTATGTAAATTTCGACATTTGTATGATTTAATGACATATTTGGGTAACGTCTTTTTTCCATCGCGATGTTTTTCAGTTTTCCAATGTAAATTTTCAACTAGTTGACATTCATATTGACGAAAATTATTCACCATAAATGAAATTCATGTCAATTTGTTGAAACCAATATTGGTACATTTTAGTTAAGTTAAGAAAAGTACGCAAATTTATTATACAATTCTTTTTATTACATTTATTTTTGTATTTTACCCAAATCGTTTCATCTTCATTTGTGAAAGCAATAAAAAAAAGGAAAAAAAAATAAATTGTGTAATTTTTCACGAGACTTTCCCGCAAGTGCACTTAAGGGTTTAACCATGTCATACATCCTAACATTGTCATACCAAACTTTTTTGCCGACATTAATCCTTTTCGTCATAACTCATCTAGAGACAAAGCTTGCGCGTTCAATCATTGCTCGCTAAGACATAAAAATGGCTGCATCATCCAACGAAATCCCGACCTCCTTTCCGATCTTAAAGCCGTGTTTGCATCATCGGCGTAATTTTCGCGAAGAAAAATAAATCTCACTTTCACGGAACAGAGACGAACTTACATTAAGTATTACAAAATCAACGAACAAAAAGTATATAAAATTACACTTTACTTACTTAAATTACAATCAATAAAGTTTATTAATATAATAATTGAATATTCTTAATTTAATAAAAATGTGAATAGTTTCTTCAAAAATCAAAAATAAATTCAAAGTAAAGAAGCAATGAAATACAGCATTACATTAAAATGCACGAGACTTGATATTTGACTTGATATTAATTTCACTTTTTACGAACATTCTTTTTGTCAACAAAAGCGACAGAACAATAACTCTTTTCTGTATTAAAATGCAAAGAAAAACTTAGCTCATTGAGATCACGAAATGCACATTCCATCGTTTTCACGAAGATAAACAAAATTCAAAGAACTGGAAGATAAAAGACGCAAGTGAGACGGCATGAACAACTGAGACAGATGGAATAATGGTCATTATTACGGGCGACCTTGATTCGCGAGGGGAATCTCGGTAAGAATGATGAGAAGACGAAAAACCAGCGAAAGAAGAATAATAAGAAAGAAGACGTGGAAACAAGAATAAGTCTAAGAAGACAAAGCAAGATAACAATAATGGTAATAATAGTTATTATGATTATGAAAAACGAGAATGGAAAGAAGAGGGGGGGAGGGGAAGAAGTGAGATAAAAGAAGCGCGAAACGGACATACAGGTGTTATGAATATAAACTGAGCGCGCGCGCTCGCGGTGCCCCATCTGGGTAAGTGTGTCAAGGACGTGCGAACTGGGCTGCGAGCGTCGCTTTACGTCGCGGCGAGAGAGAAACGAGGGAAAAGCCTCGGTGCGATGCAAATTATTGAATATCATGAAAATGCATGAATGACGCCGTTTTGCGATTTCGCGTGCGTGCAAAACGTTTTGCGCGCGATTATTTGAAAAAAAAAAGTTATGAGCGCAAAGATTGGATTGCAAAAAAATGACGAATAAGAAAAGGAATGGAAATGTAAAAGAAAAAATATGTAGGGGGAGATTAAGTTAAAGTTATTAAAAGAGAATCTGTTGAAGAATAAGAATATTGTGCTCGCAATTTTGCAGATAACACTGGATGTTTCTGGATGTTTATAAAGCTATATAAACAATGTGATTGCAATTGGAAGCTTTATTTATAGATACTCAATATTTAAATGGATATCATGTAATTTTCATGTCATAGCAGCTTGTGAAGAATAAATAGCTTTAGTGAAGGTAAAAAATTGGTCATTTCATTGAGGATAATAATCAGACGGAGAATTAAATATTGAAAAATGGAATTGATTATGATAAATAGATATTTTGAATATTAGTAGTCTGAATGATTCACAGTGCATTTTCAGAGGTAAAAGTATTAATAGGCAAACTGTTAATCTAACGCATGAAAGAATTTGTATATATAACAATAAATCTATAATTACCTTTCTAAGTCTAACAATGGTAATATTAATGTACGGCAAGAATGTTAGTTTTTACATGTATGCAAAAATGTAATATTTATTAATATAAGCGTAGATATAAACAACAAAAATAGAAACTTATTTTTCAAATATTACTATTTTTACTGCTAATTTATTTTAATAAGTTAAATATATCCCAAGGCTTTAAGAAAAATCTGATTCAATATCGAAATAAATAATATTCATTAAAAAATTGAATCAATCTACGTAAGTCAATGAGATGAAATTTATAGAAAGAAGATGCACTTGTCTCAAGAAGAATGCTATTTTTACAATGAAGTAGTTTGTGCGATTGACAAAACATGCTTTATAAAGTTTAAGTAGCTAAGAAAATTTGAAATGTCAAATTAAATCGATAATTATATAATAAACAAATACGAAGAATATATAACACTTTTATACATTGAAGAAATCCATCGAAAGAAGTTGCTCATAGATACATCATTTTCTTTCTACTGAGTCACATTGCAATGTATACTTTTATAGTAATGCAACGCGATATACCGTCACAAATTTATTACATCAGAATTTCCGATAGGAATATATTATCCTCACGAATCGATATCTGTGCGAAGATTTCTCAATTTGACAATACGCTGTATTATTTTAACGATAACAATACGACTTCGTTCATTTTCAATAATTCAATGTATTTCAGAAGATTTATCGCTTCGAATATTAATACAACATTATTATTCATATTAAAGGCAAACATTATTCAACTAAGTAAATGATTTTGAAATTGAAATATCATCCAACTTTTATTCCACTTGTTAAATATATATTAATCAAGTTTTCATATATGATTTTAATTCTATTTCAATAGTATCCTTTACAATTAATTGTGTAAACTATAAATTTACAACTTTATGAACTTAATATTATCTTAGTAAAATTCTCAAAAAAATGTTAAATGTCAATTATAAATGTTATTATAGTTATGTTACATAATCCTGTTACATTAACTAAATTATACTTCAAGTTACTTTAAACATACACATTTATTTGCAAAGTGCATGAAAGTTAAGCAAAAATTCCAACAAGAATTAAACAACTATTTCAAACACAGTTTAAAAGGACTTTGTAAAGAAAAACAAGTTCATGATCCATTTTCATTTATCCTAAAAACTGGTCATAATAGTTGAAACATTATGTCGATTGCAAGAACAATTGACGCTTTGGAAAAATGATTCCGTCTGTAAGTGCCTAGCGTGAGATGTCGCGCGCGGAGGAGCGGAATCTATAAAAATAGAATGACACTGTTTTAAGTGTGTGTGTGTGTATGTGCATAAATATGTGTGTACGTATATATGTATGTTCAAGGAAAGTAAAAAAGATGGAAAGTGTACGTGCAGGCACATATTATTTCCAAGTAAAATGTGGAATAATTTTCACGTTGTGCACGCACGTCTTATAACAACCTATCCGCGAGGAAGACGAAAACAGAAGCGACAGTTCGGAGGGGAGGTAAACCTCTTCAAACAGGAAAAGAGGAGAAAAAGACGAGCGCGCTCTTCTTACGCTCACCTGACTTGTACGAGGCACCACACGTGCTTAGAAGCTACGCATACATGCAACTGTGTATACATATATGTATATATATATATATATATAGTTTATATATACATATATACATATATATACAATGTATGTGTATATGTGCGCAACACACAGACGCGCAACATCGGCAGCTAGAGAATCGGGTCACTTGTATCAAACTGACCTACATTTTGTTATCGCGCGTGTTATCATCTGTGATAAGGCTTTTATTAACCATATGATCCCGTATAAAAATCGCACTTAGGGTCAACCTGGGTTATAAATGCGATGGAGAAAGAAAAAGGATACAAATTGAACGCATCGACTTTCTTTTTCCTTTCTTCCTTCTCTTGATCTTTTGTGTCAACATTTTATGATAAAAAATTGTATCATTGAAACAATAATTGAGTAGAGAAGCAACATTGTGGAAATGAATCCTTCACTATCATCTGGGACATTAGAATTTAACAAATATAATTAATTTGCCAATCATAAGTTGCAATAGAATTAATGTCGTTGGTGTTTTAGCGGCCTTCCACCTACACGCGCCTGTGGATATTAATTTTCTATTAATGCTAACAAGAAAACAAAATATGAAATAATTAAATTTTGAATTATAAATGTTGGAAGGAAAAAAAATGGGATTTTTGTTATAGTACATTGAAAGAAAAGGAAATTAATAGAGAAGGTTAATTGTTTTTTAGAGTAATATTCAAAATTGGTTTTCGTGTTGTAAAGATGATAATTTAAACGAAAATGATATTAAATATACATTCTTTTATTATGTAACATAATCGTTTGCGATGTGAAATAGTGTAATGTAATCGACGGTCTGAGCTGTTTCGCGCGCGCGTCTCACTTTACATAAATTTAAATAATGATAAAATATATTCTACATATTATTTATTGATTAAAGCTTACTCTCGACTTGTTGTATGTTTTGTAATAATTGTGCCTTACGAATTACGCCAGATATATTATTAACAGTACATTGTGTGGATAAATTGTTTTATATTTAGCGCGAGTATTTTATAAACAAAGCTGTTGACACTATTTTAGTTTGCGATGATATGTATCAGTGTTTTGAGATCATAATGGCTTTGTGCGAATAAGAATATCGTTATTTATTTTAAACAATGATTCCCTACAACATTTTAATTTTTATTAATTATTGTATTTAATCAACTAAACGTATGTATCGTATTTTTAAACAAAGTATTAATTACAAACACATTAACATTTGACATAATTCAATAATTATTATTTTAAAATCAAAAAACTCTAGTCAAACCATTTTTCACTTGAAATTTTAAAACGTAAAATATTTAAATCATCTTTCCCATTAACGGTGGCACAGTACTGTTCAGCGTTAAAAAATAAGGGGCTGTTTTAATTTTTAAAATAAACGACCCTCTCGCTGTACCGCAGCATTAATAATTCACCGGCAGTAAAATTGTTCGCGACAAGCTGCGAGTTGATTTTGTGTGTTTTGTTATTTATTCACATTCAAGCGAAATCGATGCGCAAACCTACTTTATAATCGTCTATAACTCGGCTTTATTTCTAGAACTAAAGTTTATCAAGTTTGCAGTTCTCTATTTTTATAACGACGATAACAATAAACGAAGGAGACGACAAATGAGAAAAAAAATGTGAACAAAGTATCTGTACGGGGTAATAATAATAATAATTGAAAAAGGATGGAGACACTGGGAATAACAGAGAGAGAGAGAGAGAAAAAAAAACATGAAGAAAATAAGAAGAGAAAAATAAACCAATCAGACGTGCAAGTGACGAAAGCTTCGAGTATCTGTGTTAATGAAAAATGGCGCACTTTGCGCCAGCATGAAAATGCAGCCATGCGTTGCCGAAGGCTTACGTAATTGCGTGAGTTTATGCGTTCGCGATGTTTATGCAGCGAAACAAGTGCCATCTTCGTCGCCGGATGCCGTCAATTATACGTTCGAAATTTCGCAGGACCAAATGTGTACATTTTAATGAATTGTTCGTGTTATACATTTTTTACGCAACAAACATTCTATTTAAACAGTTTTCGAATAAATGCTTTCATTTAATGTATTTCAAAGTTTAAAATTAAAAAAATGTTTTATGTAATTAACGCCGTTTAGAAATAAATAATTAATCATTTAAAATACTAAACATTTTTAAAAAACACATACATTTCTCGATGTATAAAAAAAGGTTGTTTAAAATATTTTGATATATTTTGATATATATAAATAAAACGTTGCATATATTGAAATACTTTTTTGAACAAGTATTTTAATATATTAAATTTTTTATCTATATTTACCCTAGTAGAAATGGAATCGGACATGCCATGTTTCAGATGTGGCCCTGATGTGGTTTGCCTGATTAATACCATATTAATGGTGGGCTGATTGGGGCCCGATTGGGGCCAAAATAGCATTTCGTGAGACATTATTTAATTTTTGTTTGAAAAAATGGCGGCCCTGTAAGGGCCAAGGATGGCCCAAGTAGGGCATCCTGACTTTCAAATCGGGCTATGACCATGGATGTAACGCCGGGTGTTTATATGGCCCCAGTCGGGAATTCCGTATAATGGGATTTCCGACCTGGGCCTGATCTGGACCAAAACTGGTT
>JABFPJ010004942.1:0-12909 GCA_022817425.1 Gryon sp. ZL-2020 | reverse complement strand
TCATTTTATTCGTCGATATTTTCTTTTAACACATAAAAATTAAAGTTCCAAAATATAAAAGCATTAATATTCCATTACTAAACTTTCATTACCAAACCGCATAATTTATAACTTTTTTGATAAAATAGTTATATAAATTATTTTGAAAATGTACAATTGCGTCAAATTGACGCATCGGTAGTTCTAGTGTTAAACATTAGTCTTCTAAAAAATGTAATTCAGTCTAGTAATTTGTCCTAAATCGTAATAATAAATATTACTGTACTTCCAAAAAAGTCCGAAAATATAATGCAGTTTAGTAATTTTTACTAAATAATATTACGTTAAATGCAAGATTATTTCTGAGCGCGTAGTAGTATAATATTTATAATATAAATATTTTTTTCACTTGACTCATTTGAATTAAACAGAAAGTGATATATGATTGTATAGTTCAATAATCAAACATTGTTTTTAGTTACGGCCCCTGAATAATTTATTTATGGGAAATATATCTTTTTTGAAATGTAACTTTTTACAGAAAAACACGAAACATACCGTTTTTCAATCACGTAACGCAACGTATCCCTTACTCATTCAAATTTTGAAACGTAACTCTTTTCATGTTATGCGACAATCTATTTTAGATTAATTCGGATATGCTCTCCTTTTATTTGATAATAGACATTTTACATAAACATAATCTGAACATATTTTTGTTGCATATAATTATGTATTACTTCAATTCTTAATCACTAGTTTACTCACTTTGTTTATTATTGCGTTGTTTCTAGCGTTAATGTAGCGTATTATTACGGTAAACTAAATATCCTTTAAAATGTTTTATATTACTTTATATTATATTCTATTATATTATATTACGTAAAATTATTATTTTAGATGTATTATGTAATAAAATATCAATTATATTATGAGTATTGAATTATGAATTATGAATAGATAATCAAATTAAATATTTATATGGTTATAATGATTCTGGAAAAAAAGATTGGCTTTTAATAAACGGTCTGTTTTTGTAATTTGTTTGGTTTTGTAATTTCTTCAAAGATAAATTTATCAATTGTTGCATTATCTACAGAATCATGAAATCATGAAAACATGAAAAAACACATATAAAAGAAAAAATAACATACGAAATATACACATGAAAAAATGTTCTACAATTGGATTTTATTGTATTCAATTTTATATAATTATACCTTCAAATGTTTTTTTAATTGCGAAAGATTTAAATTTTCTAATATTTCCTCGACAAATTTTCGTCAGTGTATGAGTTCCTGTTTAATCAAATATTATATCTTATAGTAGTTTGTGTTTGTGTATAGTAAGTAAGTTTATTTTAAATATTTGAAAAAAGATGTAAATTATCAATATAAAGAAAAATATATATTTGTTCTAAGTAGTATATGAAAAACTGGGTCACTTTATTTTTAGTAGTATAAGTAAATAAATCATCCGGCATAACGATTGTATAATACAAATAAGGCATTTTTAATATTGTCATTAATTTTTTTTACTTATATAAGATGATAATATACATAATCTTCCCCCCCCCCCACTTTTAATATTCTGATTAAGAAAAATGGGATGGGACCGACTCTTATAAGGCATACTTAAAAATATACGCATTACTCATGTTCAATCATGTCGTTCGCAAACAATTCTAGTGTAATAAATATTACTATTAAATTTCTACAAACTTTATAAGAACAAGACTGACAATTCTTATTTCATTAACAAATTAAAACATTATTTTTTTAATCTAAGTTATTTAAAACTTAAAGCAATTATGAATTTTATCGGTGTAAAAAAGTGTTGCATAATAAAAGAAACCGCGTTCCAAGAGTTACTACTAATTTCGTAATTGTAACTGTGTTTCTTTTAATACGACTGAAACTCGTTGAAAAATATGTAACATAAAAAGTTTTTTTTATTTAATTATTTCCATACATGTTTAGTGAAATTACCATTTTTGACGTATAATTAATAAGGAAGAAAATGAAATTAAATTTGAAGTGTGAATTTTATTCGAAATAAAATATTCCTCATTTTACAATCGTATGTAATGCATATATTTTTAGAAATAATGTTAAGCTAATATTTTTATTTTGACGTAGACATATTTAATGCACCTATATTTTATATTATAGGATAGGGTTTTATAAATATCAAAATAACATAAGCATATAATATTTTTAAACCCATGATTTAAAATAGGATTTGATCGCAAAGCAATAATTTGTTCACAAATACAGGTCGCCATACCATGCAGACCAGCCAATACTTTCACAGTTTATGTACTCGATGTTCCGGAAGAGGTACCCGAGGATGACATCAGACACGCTCTGTACAAATATCGCTCTATCGTTGAGGTTACGAGGTTACCTCTAAATACTGGAACTGTGCGTGAGTAGACACTGTGAAATCGATTTTGCCTTCGAGTCATGAAATGTATATTTACACAGAAACTTCGGCAAAGAAACGAACATTATAAACTTAACGTTTTCCGAGAAAAATATCCGGGAAAGCACGTTGAATTTAAAAGATTTCCCCATCTATTTCAATTATCACTTCGCGAGTTGCGGATATCTCGTTTCAATTAAACTTTGAATAAATAGACTAAAAGTATTACTTCATTCATTTTAATTAATCGGCCGACAATGTAAACCATCTCGTGCCAGACACCAATTTGTAACTTGGCAAAAAAAAATTGAAATATTTTTTACGAGCGAAAATGAACGAAAAATCAAAATAAAAGGATTACAAATATCATAAAAATGGTCGATGAATTATTGAAACGATTGAATTGAAACTTTTTTTTTAAGATTAAAAACATTTTTTTTTTTTTGAAATTATTTTAAATGCAATTATTTCTTTGCAAAATATGAATGTTTTTATTATTTTTTTAGATAATTCCGTTAAATCTAAAAAGAAATATCAGTTTCATTATAATAATGATCTTTTTAAATCCACAAATCTTCGGAATTGCAAATTTTTCATTATGTAAGTATTTTACATAACACAATGAAAGTAATCTATTGTATATGAATGCAGTGAAGGCCATAAATGAAAAGTTGAAAGTAGACGCTCAAAATTCAAATGAGCCCGCCACTATCTACACTGGACCACCAGTTATAAGGGTTACTCTAGCTAGCGTTGAAGAGACTTCGTTACTGCTAAGCAGAGGACTTGATTTTTACGGTGCCACGTATTTCCCGACGGAGACACCGAATCCCGCAGCGCAAACCCTTGCAAAATACAAAAACAACAGGTAGTAACAATTTTAATACGAATACAAAAAGCACATTATTTTAATGTCCTTTTTTCATACCATCTTTTGTTTGTCCCCTTAGACCTGACCTCTTACAATTTCTAGTTATGCTTCTTTTGAGGAAAAACGTCGTGACAAAAAATTGACCTATTTTTATCGTATCATATACTTGTAAGAAGAAAAATAAAGTTACCTCTTTGTACTAATAAGAGCGATTCCGAGCTCAAGACCATAACTGACTTTGAGAAATACATCCTTAAAATCAAATCGAATGTAAACGTTTGAAGCAATTTCTTTTGTAATAACAAAAAAAGTATAATGCAATGGTAAAGCTTTGTAATCGCATATTTTTTACTATAGTCTTGCCAACTTAATTGGAATTAATTTAATTTAACGATCTATTGTGAAATTTTCTTTGTAAAAACCATGATTTATAGCTGATTTTTGCAAAACTTGTTAGGTTGGAATAGGATCTGAAATCATCATTTATAAGCACTCATTAATTTTATTTTGTGTATTTTCATTTAAAAATGAACTTAAATTATTAAATCATCTTTTATGCAGATAAGAAATTCATTTCATTATATTTGAGTGTATAAAAATTGTCATCATGTTTTTTTTCTACTTACAATGTATTTGAATGTTCGATTTGACCTATATTTTTTTCTGGGCTAGCTAAATAGCAAAATTTGCAACACTGAATTTCAAATAGAATGACAGCAAAACGAGCAAAAATCATTTCCCACAAAATGGTTGTAAAATTAACGTTGCATAAATCGTATAATCCAATTTTAATTACGAGCAAAAATAGCAGTTGCATACTACACTACTATACGCATTCTGTACCATTTTTTGAGCTTTTTCTATTATTATTATTTTTTGGTCAGCTTTTACAAAGAAAAAAAGAGGATTCGTGGAACAAAATAGATTAACTTATACTGGCAGTACAAATAATTAAAATGCATATTGCTTTTACAGGTGGGTCGAGCTGACTTCTCTCGGTGCATGTCAAAGAGTGAGGGATTTGCTCCCAGTATTCGACAACGCCGGTTTTACCAAGCTACCGCCACCAGCTAGTCGTATTATAAAACCACCGCGTACCTGATGTTTAATATCAAGTTCGCGAGATCTGAAAATCACCGTTGGAATAACAAAATTACACGACGACAAAAAAATGCTATGCAGAATGATTGCTCCGAATGTATTGACTAATTTCGGTGTGCAACTTGTATTAATTGCCAAATCAATTTTCCTTCGACTGTACAATAACATTATTAACATTGTAACGCGTCAAATGATTCTTGTAGTTTTACACATATTGTATAATTTCACTGTCTTTTATTGTCTCTTTACATAAAATTCAGTGAAAAAATTACGCTTCTGTTGAACTA
Source organism: Gryon sp. ZL-2020 (assembly GCA_022817425.1). Classification (NCBI taxonomy): domain Eukaryota; kingdom Metazoa; phylum Arthropoda; class Insecta; order Hymenoptera; family Scelionidae; genus Gryon; species Gryon sp. ZL-2020. The sequence continues at coordinate 8,247 of JABFPJ010004942.1, read as the reverse complement.
TATTGTTAATTTAAATTGACAATTGTTGTAAATTCTAAAGTCTTTTGAAAACATTATTAATGTATCGCACCTACAGTAAAAATATATTTATTTGATTATTAAACGTATTTATTATGATACAAATATTCGAAATTATTTAATTAAGTTGAATTTGTACGTAATTAGTTGAATTAGTTATATATCATCATATTGCGTAACTGACCCAACCAAACAGACTGATTTACATTGAAACCGATCGTAAGCTGTATGCTTATTAATATTAATTGCATCTAAATGAGATTATAATATTTTGTTTAACATTATTACAGTGTTTGTATTACTCAATTTTATTCTTTCTATAAGAATATAGTTTTCATTTGAAACCGATAAGTAAAAAATCGATAAATAATTTGACGCATACTTTGTACACTGAAAAAAATAACATTTTTCATTATAACTAAATTTATCTTATTGCGTTTGTTGTCAAATAAATTTTCAATTATAATTACAATAAATTTATTTTTCATATAGAGTTATTATTAATTATATTTAATGAAAATAATGGAATTATTATTTCTTTCAGTGTATCATTATTCTGACAATTAATACATTTATAATGATTTATAGTCTAGTTCGAAAACATACATTCGTTCCTATTTTGCTGAATATACTTTGTTCCTAAAGCATGTATATGTATATAAAATACATTCCTGTAGTAGCATCGAAAAACCGCATCTGTATTAAAGTTATTACTTTAGTGCTTAATAAAGTGAATAGTTTTAAACTATATGTATATAATTTTATTTTGAAAATATTCCTTATCAAAATATTATTTATTATATTACAAATATAATAAATGCATAATTTCATAAAATCTTAAACTATTTATATTAAATTGCGAATAAATTTGTAAAATTCACTAATCAAAAATTTAAACGAATGATTGCATAAAGATCGGACAAGACGAGTTGATAAAGAAATGATACAGCGAGATTAGTTCATCGCTTTCGGGCCGAGTAGAATCAACAGAAGTGTGTACATGGTAGACTCGAGAGGGCAGTTGACTCTTTTCACATTTTCGAAATGCAACCCTCGCCGCGAGCACTCGAGGCCGAGTCACTCGAGAGTCGTTGCAAGAGAGACGAAAAGTCAGGAGCTGTCGCATGCAAAGAAAAATCCTCGCCGCCAGAAGGCGCTCTAAATTTCTATGGTGCAGTAACGATAAATGTAAGTTTGCGAAAGCATCGTTAGTACTATTGCCGTGCTGGGTAATAATCGTAGTCGTACTCGTGTAATCCGCTAGGGGCGGCTAACAACTAATTGTTAGCAACTCACGACAATGAAAATACAACCATGCCACAACCCGGGCATTCTGCCATCGCTCTGAATTCAACGAATATCACGAAACTTACAACTTTATTTGCACCGTTATACTCGTCGAGATATGGCGTTAAAGTGTCGCCAAATTATCTTACTCGGCAGTAATGCATTTTTGAGCTTCGAATTTGTAACGCTCGTGTTTTCGAGATACCCGTAAATGGACTAGGATTTCAAGTTTCATTTGTTTTTATAACAGATAACGCACTGGCTCGTACTATTTTCTGAATCAATTAAATTTTTTGTATCTCACTAAATTATTTATCTAAAAGTGGAATAAAATTAAATTAAATGTTAATAATAAAGTTGTAAAGAATATAATAAAATGATATGCATTTAAATAAATATGAATGAAAATTAATGAAATGAAGTTAGCTGTTGATTTGTATGTAATATACAGGTGTTAAATGCTAAATAATTTCTCACAATATTGGATTACAGTATATTTGAGCAAGCATGTTGTGCACTTTGACAATAACCGCTGTAACTTATTTCTCATTGTGTGCGATATGAGAGTAGGCAGCTTAGAAATGTGAAGTGAATATTGTAAAGCTAACAACTATCTACCTGACTTTCATATTGCTTAACATTATGTATAAGATAAAATAATGCAAAATGGAATGTTATGTATAACACTACAGTGCACAAGTAAGAATGACTAAAATAATTTTGGAAACTGAACTTTTCTGTATTAACTGAAAATTATATCTTTAAAATTGGAAATAAAAGGCCAGTTATTAACTGTTAAAAACGAATAAAGTACGATTTATTATTATTATTTTTTTAAAAATGGTTTTTATTTCTAATGCATTCAGTTTTAAAAATTATATATCACAAAATCTAATTATTAAGGTTTATTTATGGTACAATGAACGGACAAAAAACCGAAACTGATTGCATTTTAAATACGTATTGCGTCAACACAAATTGTAAACAAATCGTTTGTTCGATACATCACATGTTACGAATACGAGAACAAAAGTATACGATTATATAGAGTGTATATTTCAAAACAAGTCAGAGAGTGAATTGCGTTTGCTTTTTTCCGCTTTCGAATCTGCGCAATCTATCATCCGAACGAAGAGATTTTATTCGGCGTACAGCGAGGCCGCAGGGAGGTATAAGCAATTCTTTGAAAATGCGATTACTGTACTACTACAACGCGCGGGGATGAAGACTATATTACAGCATATTACCAACAAATGGCGGGGGAGTAAATGTCAGCAATGTAAGCATCGCAGAGAAACATCGAAACATTTGTTCCAAGTTTAACATCAAGACACAGTATGCGAATATTGTCGAGTTATGTTTGTACTTATGTATACATGTACATGTAATCTTACAAATATTAATCCTGTTACATTAATTGAGAAATAAAAATAATAAAGAAAATTAAGTTTCATCTCCAATCTTTAATAGCAGTTTTAACTGTATTTTAATACATATCTTCAATAAAGATTGAACAATTTTAGTAAATCAAACTCTTTTTATTTTATTCGTTTTACTTCTTCATATTATTATACTTTACATTTTATTGATAACGGCATAGAGTTAATATTGTAAAAGTAAGTAAATAAATTTTTTATCTTTGTTTTTTGTAAATTTTACATTAAAATATACTAATACTAAAATACTAAAGTACTAAAATATACTATAATTATCATAATTATATAATAGTACTTGTAATTTTAACAAATATTATATATATAATATAATAATATAATATAATATAATAATACTATATTTTTTATTAAATCGATAATTTTTGCTCAAAAAGCCAAAAAAATTCGACCATCAAAAAATACAGCGATATTGATATTCTTGAAATCGGTATACTAAAATACGAAAGAAAAAAAATTTTCCCTTTTTTAGAATTTCATAATCGTTATAAAAATAAAAATTGCTTTCAGCGTTTTATATTTATTTTTGGACACTGTGTCATAAAAATGTTAATAACTAAAACTGATCATATGAGTTGTAGGTTTTTTTATATAAATATACTGATTGAAGTAAGACAACACACAAATTTGACAAATACACGTAATTAATCCTGAAATTGTTCGTAGACACTTTTTCTATAAACCTGTAAAATTTCATCTTGTATTTCAGGCATTTTATTATACGAATGATTTAATTACAAGTTTATCATGAGTATCTGTTAATTTTAATGCATCATGAAATCACATTTCACAATGCATACATTTCGTGTTTCGTTATATGTGTAATGAAATACGAAACGAGCTGCCGAAAGCGCAATTTTTAGAACGAGTGCGTTTTTAAAAAACTGCATTTTTGGCTTCCTTGTAACAAAAAGTATCATTTGCACCATGGGAAATAAACGGAAATTCTTTTTCCTTCGCGATTATATCCCTCGGCTTCGCCTCGGGTGTAAACTTCGCTCAGGAAAAAGAATTTCCGACTTTATCTCCCTTGGTATAAAATATACTATTGCGCACCGAAAACAGACACTCAAAAAAGTCACTTTTTGTGCAAAGATGACAAAAAGTATCGTGTATAACACGCCCGCAAGGTGATTAGCACTGGGCATGTTTGCAGCACTCACTGTGTGCAACCCTCGGTCAGTTTTTTGGCCAAACCATTAACTGACCTCGAGCTCCAAAGGCTCGTGCTGCCAATAGCCTCGTGCTAATCGCCTACTTTACGCACTTGTTACACAATATACTAATCTGCCAACTCGCTCATGAAAAGTAGCTGGGTATTACTTAACTGTTTTCGGTGGGAAAAATAACCTATTTCCTGCATGCGTGGGAAAAGAGGTTAACTTTTCCCACTGAAACACGTTGAGAAAACAGGCCACTTTTTACGCCCTTCTTAAAAAAAACATGCACGACTTGTGGAAAAAGTTAGCTATTCCACGAGCGTGTGAAATGACGTCATGAGCGAGGCGTATTGGAAAATTGACCAATGTAAATACACGGGCCAATACTGGTTCAGCTCTGGTAGCAGATTATACCAGAGGACCAGTACTGGGCCAGAGCAGGACCATTTGTTCGTTTCCCATAGGGTGATCATATATTATCTGTCACAACACCAAAATCTACGTCTTAACTGCTTATTTTATTTGTGTTTATCATTTTAATTAACCCAGACAACCACAGATGTCACTGTGACGCTAAGGTGACTTCCTCGTGAAGTCACTTGCGACTCACATGTGAGTCACATGTAGCTCACAATTACCGCCACCTTGTGACTCAAATGTGGAATTATAACGTTATAATGATGCAACAACACTTTGACGTCACAGTGACGTCGCATAGAAGTCACACAAAGGTCACATAAAAGTCACATAAAAGTCACATAGGAGTCACAGTGAAGTCACATATAAGTCACACAGAATTCTCATAGGGGTCCCAGTGACGTCACATAAGAGTCACAATGAATTCACGGTGAAGTCACATAGCTTATCTCGATAATGTAAAAAGAAATTAAAAATATTACATTTTAAAAAAAAATAACAATAAAATAATTAAGAAAATAATATTAAATTATTTTAAACGAACAAAAAAAAATCACTTAGTCGCATTATTCTGATAGTTTGAAGCCAGGATTTGAACGCAGTACCTCGCAAGTACTATTCACGACAGGTTACCACTTGGCTAAGGTGGAATGTGTTGACGAGAATATTTGTTGGCCGTTAACATGTTACTTACCATAAAATAGTTTACTTTAATTTTAATTTGAAAATAAAATATTTAAACATTTGTATGTTAACATTCCAAGAACTAATAAGCATTTATTAAATAAGTAAAATATTATAAAATTGATAAACAAATAATTAGTGAATAAACAATTAGTAACAAATAAATAATAAATGAACAATTATTTCCTCTTTATGTCTTTAATAAATAATTTAATAAACTTAATTAAATAATTTAATTTATCTTTTACGTATAAACAAACATTATTTATTATTTTTTCAAAGTAAAATTAAAGTAAACTATTTTATGGTAAGTAACATGTTAACGGCCAACAAATATTCTCGTCAACACATGCCACCTTGGCCAAGTGGTAATGTGTCGTGTTGGAATTTTGTCTTTAGATATAAAAGTAAAAGTACAACTCAGTCTTTTATGATACTAAAGTATGCGATCGTCCGCGAGTGTCTGCGAGACACATGTTAGGTTTAAGAAAAACTGTCTTTTTAGGAATGTAATTTTTATGATATCTGGAGAAAACTTTCGCCGCTGTTTTCCTCTTCTTCTGCAGATGTAATAGACAATGTAAAGATTGCAAATCATATTTTGGTTGTAGTTTACGAGTACGTTCTGACACTTCTTTTCGTTCACTTTCTTGCGTTCTTTCTTAAGAGGAACATTTCACGGCGTGCTAAGAAACCTTCCCGCGATACTTAGAATTTTTCTCATTAAAAGTCTAACTTTAAAGTATCAATCTTGTTAGTTATTTCAACCCATATTCCAATATGTTGTAAATATTACTTGCGAGGTACTGCGTTCAAATCCTGGCTTCAAACTATCAGAATAATGACACTCAGTGATTTTTTTGTTCGTTTAAAATGATTTAATATTATTTTCTTAATTATTTTATTGTTATTTTTTAAAAAAATGTAACATTTTTAATTTCTTTTTACATTATCGAGATAAGATATGTGACTTCACCGTGAATTCATTGTGGCTCTTATGTGACTTCACTAGGACCCCTATGAGAATTCTGTGTGACTTCACTGTGACGTCTGTGTGACTTATATGTGACTTCACTGTGACTCCTATGTGACTTTTATGTGACTTCACTGTGACTCCTATGTGACTTTTGTGTGACTTCTATGCGACGTCGAAGTGTTGTTGCATCATTATAACGTTATAATTCCACATTTGAGTCACAAGGTGGCGGTAATTGTGAGCTACATGTGACTCACATGCGAGTCGCAAGTGACTTCACGAGGAAGTCACCTTAGCGTCACAGTGACATCTATGGTTGTCTGGGAATTGTTTAAAAAAATCGTTTATCAACATTCGTTATAGTAACGTTCGAAACCTCATGCACATCTCAAAATTAATACACGCAGAGCATAATTGATATAAACATTTATGTTTAAAATTGAAATTTTACTGAAAATTCAGTAATTTGTAATGAAATTTTGCATTTGTCCCTGTATTACTGAACTTTCAGTGAAATTTCAATTTTAAACATATATTTTTATATTAATTTTGCTCCGCGTGTAAATGGCACAATTGCTTACCTTTTCCACAGTGATTTCTTTTTATTTCAATGTTCTGTTTATAATTAATTTACTCGCGTATTTTAGAAACATCTATGTTATAAGTGTTGCATGGTACACATATATTTACACGCACAATATAACATCATAACATACTTGACTGTAGTGCTGTAGCAGTATAAATCTGCATCAAGTCATGTAACACAATCGCACGTATTTCAAACGGTTTTATATGAAATAAATACAAAATAAATATAGAAAATGCATGAATTAATGAATACAATGTGGTTAGTATTTATGTTATACATAAATAGAAAGGCTGAACAATAATAAATTTCGTAATGAATACTATTTTTTTTAAATATAATATTTTAAGAAATTATATAAATGCAATTGTTAATGTTACAAATTGTATTTTTAATTTTTAATTTTTTACGATAAATTAAGAATTTTAGTGAAATGTATGATACGTACAAAGTGTAAGCTTTGTTAAATATAATATAAATAATTATATTTTGTTTACATATTAAAATTTCAAGCAATTCCGAACGTGGAATCGTATTTTAAATTGCAATTTTCCCATAAGACTCAATGAGAGATGAGATGATCTTTTTAAAATATTGTAGAGTGCTTTATTTCATTACGTCGTTTTCAAAGTACGTAAAAAATGATTCGTCTAAAAAAAGCACACAGTTTTTAATTTGGCATGGACAAATGGCATGGATCATGTTTATAGGGATTAGGATAGCAGTGATAGTGTCTAGTAGAAATCGTGTCTAGTATGAAACGTAAAGATGGATTCATTGCTTATTTATTTTAGTGAATATTGCATAAAGTTGGATTCATTGCTTTTTTGTTTTAGCGAATTTCGCATTTTTTAAGAGATTTTTCGCTAAAATACAAAATCTATAAATCGGACGAGAAAGAAACGCTCTCTTTCGTTCTTCGAAAGAAACCAAAACAGGTCAGAATAACCAGCGACAACAACCTTTGGACCCACACGGTTGGCGCCCGGACCCACAAGCCGTTCCGGGCGCTATTAACGTGGTCATGGTTCCGCACAGCTTAGCTTAAAGCCCAACTCGACAAATCGGCGTAGAGGCCGACGAAAAAAAAGGTGCGTGAGCCCATTTTAAAATTCCGCACCGGTTCCCGAGCACCCACTTCTTCAGGATTTTCCTCAAAGAGGGCGCTATGGTCTTTGTGTGAGCTGAGCCCCAATAGACAGAATCGTTAAAGGAATGTTTTATAAGCGTTTGTCAAAAAGTTTAAATAACGTTTGGAACGTTATTTCAAACATTTACCAAATGTCGAAATGTCCGCTTTTCAGGTTGTCTGCTGGTTACGTAAACGTTATGTAAATGTTCGTGCTAACGTTCAATAAACAATTTTAAAACGTTTAAATAACCTTCCCAAGTAGAAATTTAACCGGGACTTCATAATTTCATGTAAGGGCCGATCAAGGTTTTCATGGGGTTGCCATAGAATGGTAATGCGTACCTAAACCTAAAATGGTCCCAATGATACTTTTCCTAAAAGGTCTAGAATTACAATGCCACATTAAAACATAAGCAGAATTTTCCTAGATTTTAATAAGGCAGCCCCTGCAGAAGTTTCCACATGGAAAACCTAATGTGGCCCTAGTAAGATTTACCATACCGGACTCAGCATGAAAATGCCAATTGAATGCCAGA
>JABFPJ010004941.1:0-12911 GCA_022817425.1 Gryon sp. ZL-2020 | reverse complement strand
AATTGACTTTTTTGACGAATGGACCTATTTGACGAATTGACCTATTTGATGAATTGACCTATTTGATGAATTGTTTTTTGACGAATTGACCTATTTGACGAATTGACCTATTTGATGAATTGACCTATTTGATGAATTGACCTAATACCATTTTATTTATATAATTAAAAAATTAAGTAAAAATAAAAGAATATATTGAAATTCACAATAACATTATGCAACCAACCATAATCTTTAGCTAGAATAACTAAACTCGTAATACTTGATAAAATTTATTACAAATTAGAAATGAGTACATAAATATAAACATACATATTTACACACACATACTTAATAATAATTTGTAAATAAAAGTAAATGTTAAAGTATCATTGCTTACGTTATACAAAAGAGTACAAGTATAACTGTACAAATACTAAATTTCAACTGACATTATCCCATCTTATTATCTACCTAATTAAATAAACCGCAACATAAATGCATTAATGCTAATAAAAAATTGGCTTCATCTATTTAAAATACAAAATTGTCAAATTGAAAAGCACTTATCCCACAAGAGAAAATCTTGTCTTATCTCCTAGTTAGCGTAACAATAAAATGTATACAAAACATGTTTGTCAAACAGCCTTAATTAATGCATCCATTGTCGTTTGTTGATCAAAAATGCAATTATAAACATCGAAGCGAAAAGTCAGTCCGACTCAGCGCCACAGCAGGACATCATTCTGACTCTGAAATCCTCGATGGTACGTTTGCAGTCGTCCTTGAGTTCTCTCGCCTTCACCTTAACATCCTCTCGCATCAAGTTATAACACATGGCAATGAGTCCCATGCCCAGAAGAAGATAAATAAAATTGATGACCAACTTGGTCTGACTGCCACTCTTGGCCTCAATGATATTAGCTCCAGGCACATAGTCACCCATGCCAATCTTGCAGAGCGAAGTGACGCAGAAATACGCGCTGTCCAGATAGTCCCAACCCTCCCACTCGCCAAACATAATGGCTCCTGCGAGAATGTATCCAAAGATCACCCAAAGACAAGCAGTGGATGGTACAGTGATCCTCTGACCATACTTCCTATGACCTGTGCACTGATAGAACCATCGATACAACCATCGAAAAGTTTGGGCCAAAACCTTGCCCATATTAAGGAAATACAGGACATACAATGGAATACCAAAAACCGCGTACATAACAGTCGCACCCTTGCCCCAGGGTGTCCTCGGTACCATGTTACCATAGCCAATCATCGTGAATACCGACAAACAGTACATCAATGCTCCCGGAAATGACCATATTTCCGTGAGTGTTCGTGCATTGTATCCCGCCTTCACTGCCTTCACAAAGTCCTGCTGAAATTTGTGCAACAGTCGATCGGTCTCGAGAAAGAAGGCCGTTTCATTGAGCACATTCACTCGGCCATCTCCGGCGGTCTTCGTCCAGAGTTCGCCGGCGCATGCATTTCGCACACTCGCCACCTGCAGATGCAGCTTCATGTATGGATATTCTTCCTGGGTCTCGATCATAATGAAACCAAACGCACCGACAATTGCATATCCCACGACAAGACCGCCAACTCCCACCTGCGTGCACATAAAAGCAACCAACTTGCGACAGCAGTCCTTCAATTGTTCCCGGGGATCGCCGCCGGATGCGCTCGATGAGTCGCGACTTCTCAACGAGGATCGCATGGGTAGACGCGCCATGTCCACTCGCGCCAATGAACAAGCACGATTGCCGAATTCGTCCGACGTTGCTGGGGGCTTCTATTTTTGGAACCTGCGATGCCAATATCTCCACGACGCCGACAAATTTTGTCATTCAAATATAATCCTTTTCTCGTTGACTTTCTTTCCTGTTGATTGGTTCGCGGTTGGCTGTTGATATTGTTGAGGTTCATTCGCGGTCAAAGTTTTGGGTCCAATTTTTGACTGCTGATAAACAATGTCAACGCATACCAACGGCACACTTGTTGTTCACGCGGATAACCGACTGGGTATACTGCACATACACTTTTGCAACTGTGTACGTAAGTGTGTACGCGATTCATGGCTGGTGCTTATAAATAGGAGGAAGAAGATGGCGTAGGTTCACGTTCCCGATGGTATTTCAGTTTGAAGTAGTGCGCTCGGAGATGCCGGATCGCTGCGAATCAACTTTTGATCAACAGACGACATAATGAATGCAATGCATCATAAACTTAGATGACATTTCGACAGATATGTAAATTGGAAAATAAAGATGGAGCCTACAGCCAAAAAATCGTGGATACAAACCCGTTCGCGGAAATATTATGGAGTTGGAGAAATCTTGTTGCTGATTTAGTAGAAATCTACTAATTGGTTATCAAATGGTTTTCTAATTGAATATTTAAAAGATTGAGAATTTGAATTATCTTCTTTTTTGGGGGTCTTTTTAAATTGGTATTAGCTCCGAACAAATGTATAAAGTCGTGCTGCATTCTTATATGTATATAGTAGTATTTCTATACTATTATAATACGATTTCCTTACTCATATAGTTATTTCCTTACTCATAGAGTTAAATATAACTTTGAGAAAATATTATTTCATTGTATGTTAAGATGATTCTAATTTTAAAGTGATGTTAATCTAATGCATTTATTTATCGAAGATAAATTTCATTCTTTTTACATTTTGAATTATATCAATGCATTATTTTCCATAGTAATTGATGTAAATATTTCAATGTAAATGAATCGACTTACACAATCACTTTAAATATATTTTTAATAGTTTATTAATCTTTCTATTATTTAACATAGTCAATAGTGTAGTCAATACAATACAAGTTTTATAAATTTTATGTTAAAATATTACACATTTGTGTATTTTCAATATAATTTTGTTAATTACTATTCATACATTGCAAATTCATATTTCAAGAAAATAAAAGAATCAATGTTTAAATCTAATTTATGGACTTTTGCAAAAAGCTAATACATTGTGTCATCGATGACGTATTCTAACATGAGCTTTTTATATTTTTAGAAAGTTAAGATTATTTTTGTATAAACTATAAATTCAAACACAGTCTTCTATATAAGAAGTAGTTTTGTTTTAATAAACATTGTTTAATTAAAAAACGTTTCTGGAATATTAACATGTGAAACATTATTCAATCAAAAATCTTCTAAATATACAATCTGTAATGATTAAACATTTCTAACGTAATATATCAAGGAAAAAATGAAGAAAAATGTGTGTAAAAATAAAATGTCAAATGAATTCAATTTAAAATATTCAAGCAGTAAATGAGAAGATGAAATAGCTTGAGTTTCAACGAAAATTAAATTATCAAATATTATTTATTTACATAATTATATGTATTAAAACTGTTATTTCGGCAAACACGTTGCAAGTATGAAAGAATCATTGTTTGGAAATTTCCCTGTGGTACACCATTAATTTGATAAAATTAAATATTGGCAATAAACCAAATAACTATCTCAGGATTCACTTATATTAATTCATAGAGAAAACTGGATGACAAGTTATTGAATGGAATCATTCTTGTAAGATTATTCATTAAAAAATATGTAAAAATGTTATGACATATTTATACGTTATTTTTGTTTAGGTTTAATCAAATCTGATATATGTATATATATATTTAAGTTTTTAGTGAAATGAACTGCACTTTAATTATTTGTTTTTTTTTTTTTTTATGTTTTAGTGAAGATGTAGATATAGACATTCAAGATAACGCCGATGGCACCGTCGATGTGTACTACTCAGTTGCTGATGCTGGAGAATATACTTTGAGTATCAAATTTGGAGGTCAACCAATACCTGATGGATTCTATACTTTTACTGTGAGTAAATATATTATAATATTGTTTCTTATAAATACATGTATTTTTTGGATAAGTAAACTAAGAAAAATAACTTACAATAAATTACTGTTTATAAACAGTAACTTGACCACATAATTCCCATTAACCCAATAAATTCTGTCAAAAACTGGAAAATTTACTTTCTGAACACAAATTTTTATTGACTTTTTCAAGAATTTTTATGCATGAAAGAAAATTTTTTACTTAAAAAATTTACTTAAAAAACAGGAACTTTCATGTTAATGGGAATTCTGTGGTCAAGTTACTGTTTAAACAGTAATTTATTGTAAGTTATTTTTCTTAGTGTATACAAATAATTATTAAAAAAGATAATACAATTTTCTGGAATGTTTCTCTCATGCATTTAAAGTAAATTGAAATTAAAATGCAATAAATTTAACAGTAGACGCCATAAAGAGATGGCAACTCGTATTTAATATTAATTTGTCTAACGCATGTGTTAAATCATTCTTCGTTGAACAAGATTGCCTTTTATTTGGCAGAATTATATGTGGCGGAAATTCAAGCAGATACTTAATCAAGTTACTAATTACTCTAAGATACTGATAGAGTTCATTAATGAAAATTTTGAAGTCAATGTTTGAACTTCATATTAGGAATGATTTAAGTTTAATTTTCTAAAGTCAAAAGTTAAAGTAAAAGGTACAGCAAAATAACTACTAATTTTGTTGTTTCAATTTATTAATTTTTTTTGTATCCTTTTTTTAATAAGAAAAAAAGTGATTTTAATTAAATGAACATATCAATCAATATTAGTTTTTATGAGTTATAAAAATTGAACGTTTATACACAATGTAGTTCAACCGAATGGTCAGTTGTAAACTATTTTATTGTTTATAACGGAAATGCCTCGTGAATTTAATCGAAGCTATTCTCGTTTTATACAAGAGGAAAATTTAGTTTTCTTTCACGTAATAAAACTGAAAAGTTTATTGTAATATTACATTTCTACTTTGCAACAATTTAGTTTTTGCATGTTTTTAATATTATCATTATGGGTGAAATGTCAATTTTCACAATTACATAAGAACTTGAAATAATAATAATAATAATCAATTATACAAAATAATTTATTATTTTTAAAAAAAGTGTAAAATTATAAATAAAACAAAAAAAACTAAAGAAACTAATATTTTCACAAACAACATTCATTTTCAAATAAAATACCAATTTATCATAATCAATATGTTTTTTAAATTAACTGTAATCTAAAAATAACGTCCCTTTTTTAATGTTTGCTGTCAAAATAAAAATGAAATTCATTATAATTAACATCACCTCAACTTTAAATGTTAATATTTAATTTCAGACGTCAAACTTGATCTCATAACACAATAATTAGTTAAATTCTCATATGTTGCTAATCGTTTTTTGTTTATTATTTTTTTTAAATGTTCTGCAATCATTTTTAAAAATACAACTTTTGTATTTACTTTCATCCTACAAGTCTTCTCCAATTCTCACATATTATTTAAAACTTCTATGAAAAGTAAAAAAAAAAAACTAAAACTGTTCATCTTGCCCCTTCCCCATTTCTCTCTCCATCTATAATTTGTACGCGCTCATTGCTCACATGAGCAGACCTTTGATTCGAACAATCAAATTGCCGTTGGACCCAGTTTAATAGCTCATCTTCACCTTCTTCATTTCGAGTGACGCGGGTAGGTGGGGAGTAAAGTGTGTCTAACTATAGAGGCAACACGAACAGGATATTGTCGCGAACCCTCCAGCGACACAGTTCACTCCGACGAGTCATCGAGAACGCTCGCACCAATTTATAATAAACAAATTGACACTCACAAATATCATTAACAAGTAAGTCGTCACCCATTATCAATTGCGAATTTTGACCAGTGACGCACGTCCCCGTCTTGCAAAAGATTCATGCCAACAACTTGTACCCAAAACGTCTTCTTCCATCCCCCTTACCTCCCCTCTACTTGATTACCCCCCACCCGTTCCTCTTCTTTAATCATAAGTTTATCTGTCTCTGTCTGTTCTTCTCCATATTCACTGTTTGTTAATGTTAGCGTACAAACTTATATACTCCAGAAGAATCTTGGATTTTGGTCGGTCGATTCGCCTCATCTCACAACTGCAACATGTTTCATCCCCAAGTTGACGTCAATCATTAATAGTCTAAACGAACTGTACAAACCAGTGAACTTGTGTAATGATTGAGTTAATGATTATACTATAGTGACTTGTGATGTTTTATATTTTGACGACAAAATGAGATTGTAAGATATACATTGGACATTTTAGCGTAAGTCTTTTGATGATCAGTGCGAATTTCAGTTTTCAGTTTGTACATTGAATATTATCATTGACAATAATTGGATTTGTATAATGAAAATTTAAGTTTTCAATTGAATAAAGAAGTTTGTTAAAGATTCAAGAAACAAATGATATTTAGTGTTGCAATGATAGAGACATTTTAAAATTAAAAATCAAAATTTTTAATTAACAATTGATAAAATGAAATTAAACATTAGAAAAATAAAAAATCTAATTTTTTAATCAACAATTGATAAAATGAAATTCAACATTAGACAAATTAAAAATCAAAATTTTAATTAACAATTGATAAAATGAAATTAAACGTTAGAAAAATTAAAAATTAAATAAAAAATTAAACATTAAAATTTACAATTGATAATAAATAATTAGTGCTCCTATGGTTACCTAAATCGCTGAAAATTCTTGAGATTATTCATTCTTGTGAATAAAACATTTGATTTTATAAAAAGATAAATTTGCAATTGGTTTTTAAATTGATTCATGTTTAAATTCAACAAATAGAGTTAATATTTTTGATTTAAACAATTTCCACTTATTGTTTATCGTAAATTCTATTCTATTGACTTATTTACGATTAAATGTAATTTAGTTTTTAGAGCTACTTTATTTTGATAAACTTCTACTCATAGTGACCTCATTTTTGCTGGTGTTTGTAGAGCTCATCGGTCTGTCCGTAAACAATAAAATATTTCAAGAATTCGAAAAAGTGAACAATGTCTCTTGAACAATCATTGTTTATTATTTAATAGAACATATTTCATTTAATTTTTTTTTGTTTAAATTTTGCAATTAAATTTTGCATTTAAGTTCTGCAAAATGTGTATATTATATTTTTATTAAAAATATACCACAATTTTGAATGTGTTCGATTAAAATAAGAAATATTTTTTAAACCCTGATTTAATTAAATTAAAATTATTTTAAATAAAAAAAACCTTAATTTAATTGAAAATTGAATTAATTCCAAAATTACATATAATAACTAAAAGAGTTTAACTATGTCTGTTTAATATTGAAAAAAAAACAATAATTTAGAATATTTCAGTTTAATTCATACACGATGAAGCATGAAGCGATGTCCTGAGTTTACTTAAATACGAAGTTGGCAGAATTGCAATATTTAACTAAAGTATTGTATATATTTAAGATTAAGATTACAAACACGCGTAATTCTTGCCAACTTGTGTAACAAATAAGTCATGCTCGAAGTTGTTTAATATTAGTTATTATACTCGTGAATAACGTACGATTGGATCGGCCAATAACAGTCAAACTATTGGAATTTCAGAACTCTACTCAAACTAGTGGGATTCTTTTTTTATGAAAAAAAGTCCAGCATCGCTGATGATCGCTTTCAACCTTGAACAACTTTACGCGAGAATGTGAAACTCGCGTTTTCGCGATGTCTAAAATAAATTTTATAAAATTTCGAAAATTTGAGAACTAAAAAAACCATATTTTTCAATTCTCAATATTTATTTCAATCTTTGTTGTTAAGAATTTGAAAGGCGGAATTCATTAATTCCTTTTTTTGATATTAGAATTCAAATTTCTAGTAATATGAATTAAAAAAATAAAAAAAAAACTTAATTAATCTTTTTTGCAATATTAATTCATAATTTTGACTCTTTAAATTAATTGAATAATTTTGAATATTGAAATTTTAATCATAAAAATGAGTACATAAGTAAAATATTAAATAGTTCGTACAAAAATATATGGAACTTTTTTGTTTTAAAAAATTGAATTTAAGCAAAAATTGATGTGTTATTTAAACGATAAACAATTGAAATGTATCATTCTATCATCCAGCTCAGATGCTGGGATTATAATTAGAAATATAGTATAGTTTGTCTGATCCGATAGCTGTATGTGTAAGCAGTGAAAACAGTTGCGTTTTGTCCGACATTAAGTAGTAATCGCACGCATTGAACTTACTCATTTTGCTTCAACGTGTAGGAATTTCAATTAAACTTGTACAAAATTGCTTTTTTCACATTCTTTCTTGTTTTCAATTTTTAAATAACTTATACTTTTTTTAGTTTCTATGAACAATAAAATAAAAATGTAAAAATATTAATTTATCTGAATTACATTGAATTACATTTTTTTATGTAAAATATATTTGTTAATAATAAAATAATACTTTTTCATGTTCTTTATTTTAAATAATTATTTAATTGTTTATATTTTTTATTTAATATAAAATCAATATAAAAATTAACATAAAATATTAACTTATTTTAAGTATTAAAATATTATATAAAATATTATTATTTTAAGTATTATTTAATTGCCCCGATTTTATTTAGTCGCATAATTAAAAGTTTGAAAATGCAATACATGTAAGGCGTAACACGTATACTGACATAAGTGTCGGCGAATTCATCACAGCGATGTTGTTGAAATACAATCCACGTGTCGTTGGGAACAGGTTTAGAAACCGAGATTTCTTGTAGACTATTTTGAGTGCAAGTTGAGCTTTCCCAAATTTATAATCAAGAACATGCCGAAGTGGCGGACGACAGTGGAAAGATTAAATTAATGTTTCTGCTTATACTTGATTCGATTCGCATAACACACTATTATTTTTTCCGTTTTTTTAATGCGTAAAAGTTGTTTTGAGAAATTATAAACTCATTTTTGTAGTAAATATATTTAGTTCAGAATTTTCAAATTAAAAAAAATTTATTGAATTAATAAAAAGTAATATGTTCCTTTATAATAAATAAATAATGGTATAAATAATGTAAACAACTATAAATAAATAAAATAATGATATTATTTATAGTTAGTTGAATACATTTAGTTTTTCCATATTAACTTATTTAAATATTTTATAAATGTTATAATAATATTATAAAAATTATATAAATATTGTTATTTAATTATATTTATATTAAAATAATTATTTAAAATAATTGACGAACCTATATTTAATATAAAAATATATATTTATGTACTTGATTTATAATGTTTCTCTCCTTTTGTTATATATAATGAATTTCACTCTTTACATCTTGTAGATACAATGGAGATAGTAAATGTTACAGAGTGATATATATTTAATAGTCTTGGAAAGATGGTAAACGTCAAACGTAAATTTATTTTAATCTATCATTGTCTGCCTGTCAAGTTAATCGTTTGTTACGCTCGAATTTCGCTACAATTCACAGTTCAAGCATTACATACGGATATACTTACATTACATTGATAATAATTAGTGACTTAAATGCGTAATCGTATATGTATGATATCTTTTGAATTAAAAAAATGGAATGAAATAAAAATAAGCCAATTTGAATATATTCAGCAAATAATTATCTATTTTTTTAATCAATTTAATATATTTTTTCTGCATGTTTTAATATAACATTAAAAAATTATAAATTTTCGAATAAATCGCTATTTTTTTAATTAAAAAAGTAATTGCTGAATCTGAAATGAAATGAAATTCCTGAAAGTTGAAGAATCTATATCAATATGATTATTTACAAATATTTTTCTCCGTTAACTATATAATTGTATATAACATGAAACGAGTACAGGGTCTGTCAGACCCCAAAAAATGCGTTTTTGAGAAACGCACTTTAAGGGTTAGGCAACGAGTTTGCATTTTGTGAATGAACCATTACAATGTTTATAACATTAAAAGCAACACATATACTATAAATAACATATTGTCAGTGCTAAATTCTAAAAAACATAAAATACATGACAATGCTGTAATATATTAAATAAAACTAAATGTTATATAATAAAATATAAATATTATAGATAAATAATAAAATAGACTTTTTGAACAACATATTATACAGGGTGTTCCAAACCACCCGTACCACCCAATTATTTCAAACTGATTGCTCCGAAAGAAAAAATAAAAAAATACGTGTCTGACCCCCACCCCCTTCCCCCTGGGGGTGGTGAGGGGGGTCACTTTGAAAATTCAAATGGTACCCCATATTTTTTATTGCAGATTCAGAATCTACACTATAAAATAAGAAACTTTTATCCCAAACATTTTTTAAAATTTGTTGTAGATCGCGCTATAATAGCGTCATAAAGTTAGTCCCCCCTCATTTTCTTAGAAATTAACAAAAATAAAAAATTTCGAAAAATTATCAAAAACAGAAGCTTGTTATACTTCAAAAACTTTATAAAAATACAAGTGATTCTTTTCGCCTACTAAATTGATACAAATAAAGGCCTATTAAATTATACAGAAATGATTATGAGGACAATTTTGAAATTTTTTAAGAAGCTACTGGATTTTTTATGCAGATTAAAGTTTGCACGAAAATAATTATTTCTTATAAGATTTATCTAGCTTTTTGTTTCTGTAATCGGTCTAAAGCACAACAATTCTGTGCCGATATTTTCCACCGATAATAGTTGAAAATAAAAGTTTCTTATTTTTTAGTGTAGATTCTGAATCTGCAATAAAAAATATAGGGTACCATTTGAATTTTTAAAGTGACTCCCTCCCCAACCCCAGGGGAAGGGGGTGGGGGTCACTTTTAATGTCACTCGGATAGAGTTTTTAAAAATATTAGACACGTATTTTTTTATTTTTTCTTTCGGAGCAATCTGTTTGAAATAATTGGGTGGTACGGGTGGTTTGGAACACCCTGTATATACAACAATTTAATTAACTATAACAGTTTCATTATTTATAATTTTAAATATTATAAAGAAAATATAAACAAAAAAAGAACATCATTGCAATTGATTTAAAATTAGCTTACAAACAATTAATACAATAAATTAAATATAACTTCAGTTGATACATTGAAAATTAAGTTTAAATTCGTTATATTAAGAACAATAATTAACAATAAATGCTAAGATTCGTGTCTACTGTAATTCCTTCTCGGGAGTAATGGTGCATAAAATCAGCAGTGTCGTGATGAAACATTGAACAGTGTGCGTCGGAGATGTCAACACGCCATTTAGAACAGACAATTAACTTGGATTAGTCTTTACACTTGCATTGTGATCAAACTGATATTTCATTAAACTGTCAAAGGCAAATCAACATTTTTTCTTTAACTTTTGTCAAAAAGTTACAAAACAACTTTCTGCAAAATTAGTTAACAAAAATTTATGTTGCATGTTTAAACATTAAAGTTATATTGAAAGTGAATGATACATGATTTACATTCCGTAAAGAAACTATGAATTACAACAGCTGCATATGCAGACACAAGCAATGTACATTCACGGATTCGGTTGAGCGATGCAAAGTTGCGAAAATAGCAGTTGTCGTTAGTTGGTTGCATGAGGGAGCAACATAATTCGATATTAACGTTGACGTAGATCATTTTTAGTATTGATCAATGTAACTTTTTTTAATTATACAAAAAAACGTACTTTCTTTTTATATTATTTCATCATCATCATCATCATCATCATTATTATCATCATCATCATCATAATATAATAAAAGATTAATAAAAGTGCACAAATACATGGAGCACATTCTTCTAATAAAAATTCCAAATATTTTGAATAAAAATTACCATACTGTATGACATCGCGGCCATCAATGAAAAAACTGTAAAAATTACCATACTGTCTAGGAAAATCAACGGAATTTCTTAAAATCTTGTTAAATTTCTTAAATATATTGACGTTTCCCTACAATCATTTATAGTTTTCTTTCCATTTAAGCTTGTAATTATTATAAACAAAATTTTGCATTTTTCGTTACGTTACTGTAAAGTACAGTAATTTTTATTATATAATTGTATTTATAATAGATAAACTCTAAAATATAGTTAAATAAAACTATTCATCTTTTCAACAACATATTTCATTTGACTAATAAATATGTAATTGAATGTATAGGCTTCCGAGGAGTACAGAGAAACAAGCACCCACAAGAGTCACCGAGCCAGAAAAACCAAACAACAAAGAAAGGAGCAACATATTATTCAGCAGCATAGCACAAGTATCCAGGAGAGTTCAAGTGTCACTACAAAGCGAAGCACAACTTCCCAACAAGAATCAGCCAAAAAGTCCTACAGTGTTATTCGACTGAACGGTATCCCTTTGCCACAAACAACTGGTGGCACTGTAACAGGTGCGTATTCATATTATAATACATTATACACTGAACAAAATTTACTCACTAAATTCAACTCCATAAATAAAATGAAAAAGTGTTTTTAGTTGAATCAACTGAATCAACTGAATCAGTATTTGACTCAACTCCATGCAGGAATTGATTCAACTCCAACTCATAATTTTTGTTCAGTGTACATTTATTCAAAAAACTAACAAATTATTCTATAATCTGATTATAATATAATAATTGAATCTCCAAAAAGTGATACGATGTTCAAAATATAGATCTCAATGATTCATCATGACGACGCACTGTAACCCTTCTTTTGCTTAGAGGACCTTAGATGAGTGTTAGAGAAGCGATAGTGTCGGAAGAAACGTGGTATTAATATTGAGTGATTAAGTGGGTACGGATGCACACTCTGGGTTGGCCTAAAAACCAAATATTTTACAGCCGAGGGCGATCCAGAAAAAGACCTTACTTCCGTGTTCATTTGTACCATCTTTCACTTGTATACTCATCACAAAAATGTAATAGGCTCGTGGGTTGACCAATGGAAATAAACTGTGTAATTAATGTACACTGCGTTATTTACACTAACTCTCTCTCTCTCTCTCTCTCTCTCTCTCTCTCTCTTTCTCTCTCTCTCTCTCTCTCTTTCTCC
>JABFPJ010004940.1:0-12912 GCA_022817425.1 Gryon sp. ZL-2020 | reverse complement strand
GGTGAGCTCGGCCCCGGTGCGCGATGTCTTGGGAGTGCCCGAAGGAGAAGCCAATTGGCACTAAACTGGGCTCTTAAATGGCCAATTTTTTGCATAAAAGCTCGTGCGCATCCATCGTGAAACCAAGTAAACTAGTCTCGTCGAATTAATATAACGTTTTACATTTTGGTGTTTTGCGGGGGAATATGATCAGTGAATAGCGCCAATTCAACGACAAAAGATAGTGATAGAAAATAGGGGCGAAAAGAGAGAGAGAGAGAGAGAGAGACAAAGAGAAAGGGAAAGAAAGGAAAAAAGAGACTGGTGAAGCTTTTTGGTTGATGCCCGTGACCCTGGCTCTGATAGCGGTGTCAATGGCCTGACGTGATTTTCACGCAAAACGTTGTGTGTGCAGTCCGCGGGGTTATGCGGCACCGGGGGACGTGGTTTCGGAGGCATCGGAGAGCCAACCCGAAACCCAACAAGAGGATGCCGGGGCCGCGGTCCTTGGCGCCAACGACGACGTTCGCTGACTGTGCAATAACAAGTCGGCAACATTTGCACTAGCGAAAAAGAACGTTGGGCACCGCACAATCTCTTATACTTCTCTTTTCTCGCAAGATATAACAACTCTTCTCAGCTTCATTTGAATGGAATATACGCTGTCATTATTTGGAATACACTTTCGTGCTTCGCTGTTGGAATTTGTGATTCTGTCATAAACAGGTTTCTTTGATAATAAACCTGTGACGGTGGGCAACGTTGGTATATACATAGGTGTCGTGCATTTTGCGGCGGCGGCGACGACGACGACGGCAACGGCAGCGGTCACGATAACCCCTGCAACGTGGGGATGTGCGGCATGTGCTATCGGGCTGAACGACGCGGGACTGCTAATTGTCCGGGCAAATCGGCTTTTCGGCGCAACGTTAAATCGTGGCGCGCAACGCACAGGGCCCAGTCTGGGGTCCGGTAGCTCGTCTATTCTTCTTATTCCTCATCGAAGCCCGCGGGCAATGTGCCCACCCGCCGGCAACGTAACGTAAGTCCACATCCCACACATACAAACCAGCTTCATTTGCAAATAGGGCGAACCGGCTGTGCAATATTCTAACCCAATTCACCTAAGCCTCTTTCTCATTCTCTTACACATACACACACATACACAGCAAAATTGATGCTTTTAGTTTTTTACCGTGACTAGCTTGGTTAACCTATCCTCGTGCAGCTGCATTATTTAATGGCTCGGCTGTTGCGACAGCTTAATGTACGTTATATATGTATTTATCAATTATTATATACCTTTTGATCAGATAAGCTGTTTTTGCATATATTATTAAACGAGTTTTCCCAATATGTGGTCAAATTCATTAAACTATCATGCTCAACTTTTGCTTTTTCATGTGTCATTAAATGATAACCCATTTATGAATTCAACGTCCCTAGTAATATATTAACCTCATTAATTCAAACAATTCCTTCATATGATTTTGTACAAAAAAAAAGAAATATTTAAAATTAATATTGTATTAATTTTAAATATTTCTTTTTTTCTTTTTAATTTTCAAATTATTGAAATTAATCCCTTGTTTTGAGTATTTTACACTTTATATCTTTTAAGTCATGTTTGTATAAAGAAAATTGCAGTTACTTTTGTTTCTCCTTGACAAATGTAGAATAATATTAACTTAAAATTGCAATATCTCAGAAATTGGCGAAGTAAACAAGTCTCATAAGCCCCTACGGTGCCGTTACCACCACTGAAATTGGTTTTCTTTGTAAGCCCACTGAGCGATACCACCTGGAGAAATGGATCGCAGCATTGTCCGTGTCCACTGTCAAGACGATGGATGGACCGAGCCCCGACTCGCTCGCAAATAACTACACTAGCGGGAATAACGCGCGTCAAACTAGACGCTGCATTCGAAGATTAACGCCCTTTAAATCAACCTATTTTCATTAACAAATAAACAAAAACAAATGTATGACAAGCAAACATTGCGAATTTACGAACTAACATAAACTTTCTGAAGATAAGCAATCTCAATGAAATGTCGTCTATGAATTGAATTATTTTATCATTCAAATACAATGCGCATAAACTGAAAATGTGGAAATTTCATTTCCACATTTTCATATACTTTAAATAGTTACATTAAGAAGATTTTACATGGATTGAAAACAAGATAATTCGACCGAACAGAATCAAGCTTAGATAGATAATAAAATTCGCGCGTGGGTTCGCGCGACTTTTTAAGGCGTTGACTTACGACCTCGGTAAAGTCAGCAACGCTATTAATCCGTTAGACTTGATGCAATTCCATCGCTTTCGAAAATCCATTTTCGAGCTTTAATGGCTAAACGAAGATGTAAATATCCTTTCATCGCACTTTATCTCGAAAGCAATTTTAACAGCTATGGGTGTAGACACGTTGTCAATGTATTAAGTCATAAAATTTTGCATTTATACTTCTTTGATTCGTAAAAAAGGGATACAACCCGATCAAATTAGCATTCACTTAAGAGGAATTTAACTGTTGTCGGTTTCTGTAATAATAAGCGCACAGGAATCCGTTTGAATATCATTTTAGATTTGATAATTTTTGAGATAGACAATAATTATTGTTAGTCAAACAGGAAAGACTGATAATTAATAGTTTAAGTATAAATAAATAGTGGAATTAATGCGAAATAAACAACAAAGGAATTAGACGTTATTATGTGAAAACGGAACAGTTGTAATTTTACTTTACAGATAATGAAAATTTTAATTAAAAAGCGTACTGCAATTATATGACAATGATGTACAACATTGTATAACATCAAAAACCAGTATTTTTGAAAAAATTTAAATAATTCCCTTTGAATATTAAATTAAAACTTTGTAGTATTCAGTAACGACAACAACATCAATAGCAGTCGCTTTTTCTTAACGTTTAAGATTTCGTTTAAGAAACATTTCTTAAAATGATAAAAAACAGAATTTAAAACTGACTGCAATTTGAAATTTATAATTGAGATTTTTTTCATCTATGTATTTTATTTATAATTTTAATTATACAATAATTCGAAAAATCAACATTTAATGCAACGTTATAGTTTTAAAGAAGAATTGTGAATTCACTTATTATTCCCTATTATTCTAAATAAATGTCCTATTTTTTTACTTAAAAAAAATTTTAAAAAGTCCGATCGAATTTTACTAGAGTTATCAAAGTCATAGTAATGATAAATGAGACACAATACCGCGTTTGGATGGTTAGTTTGATGTGATATGTACTAATTAATAAGAATAAATCATTTGATTGCCTCCATACATTGAATATTGCATTTAAGTTTAGATACAAATAAATTATGATATTTCCTGTAGCTATTAATGTTTATATAATTTCATCAAAATTGCCGCACGAAATATTGGAATCGGAAATTGGTGTACCAAAAGCGGTCACTTCGTTGATCGATTTTCTCCAACGCCCTTATGTCTATGTTATCGATTACAAATTATTCATTTGATTATTTGCCAAAAGAAAAAAGGCTGATGAATCGGAAGAATCGTATTGAAATATAAAATTACTTGCATTGTTAGACCATTTTCATTTTTTAAGCATACTCTGTTCGTTATGACAAAACTTTTACATTTTTAATAAAATATTTAAATTCTCGATTCATTGCAATCAATATTAAAAATATACATACGCTGCAATAAAATCAAAACCTTTATACACTTTCTACAATCACCATGCATACATACAGGAAACTAGAATTTATAAATAAAGCAAGTCTCTATTATAATTTAGTTACAGTTGAATAATTTTCAATTAGTTTTATTTTAAATATATCTAAATCAATATTAACAATGTTTACATTTGTTTAACGCTAGATGAAATCTGCTTCTAAATACACTCTTTATGTTTGTTATCTCATTTTCAGGAACATTAAGTTAAGCCCGCGGTTATTTGTGAAATTTGGAAAAATAGAATGTCAACTTAGTCAAAAACGGAAGTTTTTGTTCGCCAAAAGCAAGTTTATGCAAAATTGTCTCGATTTTTCTATGTAATCTAGCGTATTCTAGCGAACAGTGTTCATAGTGAAGTCGGTGGCCTATTTTTTGTAAGATAAAACGTCCTTGAATGCTGACCTGTTTCGTCCCTCTTATAATGACCACGAGGGAGTGTCGACTCGCATCAGCTTTAAAACTTTAAAACGAGCGTCTTATATTCATCGTGAATGGTAATATTGACACCAAAATATATAATTATCGTTATTGCATCGATCCACTCTCTTCTATGCTTCTCTATTGTGAAAATACGTGTGCACTGCAGATGTTGAATATTAAAAAAAGTCCAATATTTATTGGCGCAAAAGAGAAACGAAAAGCTGGGAGTGGGGAAAGATTTCAATAAAATTGTTTTTATATTGTTTATAATGAGATACATAACCCGAACTTTAGTTGTCGACGGGTTTTTTTCGAAGCAAATAGTTTTAACTTCATCTGACGATTTAAATAGGTCATTCAGTTTGACGAACAAAAGGTATAGATAAAAAAAACGAGCGAAACATATTTTATTCATTCAAACCGTTCGGCACTTTTATTGAATATTTTTATATTGAAACGTTCCCATGCATAACGATTGAAAATATATATGTGATATTGATCATAATGGCGTTTATTTATTTCTTTTTATTTGTCATAACAAAAACATTTATCTTCAAACTTTGCAAGTTTGTTTTTCCCACGAAAATTGGGAACATTTTCAGTTTTGCATATAATTAAACTCTTGTAAATGAAGTAATGTATGTTTCTGCTTCTTGCGTTCGATTAAATAATTTTGTTACTCGAGAGAGAAAAAAGTGCTGTTACACTTAAGCACCTAAGCGTAGATATTGTCGTTCGGATAAAATCGGGTATGTTCATTGATACGAGACCAATCGATGCCAAGTAGACAAAGCGCCAGTCGAGGGACTTTGAGAGGGACATTAAAGTAAGATATACAACGCATACTTTTATTTTTCCCCCCCTTATGTATATATTTTTTCTTGTTTTTGTTTTTTGTTTATTACTTTCACGCACATGTTGTGTTAATCAAATTTTGAATTAAGCGATCAAGCAGTAAGGATGCTAATTTCTTTTTCGCTAATATGCATTTTGTCGACGCATTATTTAGTTCATTTGTTTCAATTTTTGTTTACACTATGCGAAATATGTATACTCGATAGCACTCTCTGCAACGAACATTATTTTAATTCTCATTATAGCATAGTTTCGATGCGCTTTTTCGAGGAGTCACTTGCATTCGATTATGATTATGGATTATTGGATTTCTGGGGGAGAAATAATTCGTCATTTGTGATTTCAGAACATGGGGTGACAAATTATACCCAAGATGTCATAATGAGAGTCACATAATTTTTACTAATACCTATTATTTGTGATACAATTTATCTTGTTAACCTTCTTCCGATGCACGATCACAAATCGTCATCAGTGAGGTGTATGTTATAGTAGTGTGTGTAGCCAATCAACAAACGCGGCATATTATTATTTCTTTCTAATTCCTGTAGAGTAACGAAGACAACAACATTGTCACGTGATATAACACACGCGGCATACGCGATGATGGCACCGGGAGAAGGTTAAATAGGCCAATGTCCAAAAAGATTTAACACAGTAGAAATAAGGATATGTTTTTGGCTGTATTGTTAATATAAGACATTAAATTATAATATGAAAACTTTCTCTTTATAATTATACAATTACAATATATTTCTTGTGTATACATTTGAATAATTTTTCTTTAAATTTACATATTGAATTATTTATGTTTTGTAGTATTTACTCAGATCATAGATTTTTGGACATTTGCAACTATAATTCATCTTTAAGCCTATTTTAATGATGATTAATTAAATGAAAAATTACAAATCACCAGAAATAATTTTGTTTCCATTTATAAAAGCACAGTAATAATTTAATTTAAGTAAAATGTATAACAAAAAATGTAAATGTGACTTCCTTTGTTCGAAGTTCCGTTTATTTCTGTTTAACAATATTTAAAACTAATTTAAGCTCAATTGTTTAAACTGAAACAGACAAAACTTTGAACCAGAGCTCATAAAATATAAAAATATTTTTTATTGTGTTTATCTTTAATTAGATTTATTTTTTATTATATTATATTAATTATATATTAAAATAATGCCTCAGTGCATTATCGATTTTTCTTATTTTATTTTTCTGTTTATGGCATATATTTATAAATAATGAATAAAATAAAAAAACGTATATAAAATATATAAAGGAACTAATAAAAAAATTAATAAGTATTCTCAATTATTTCATTAAGAATGATTATGAATTTCACGAACATCATAATATAATTCATATGAAAATAAGTATTACACGATCAATTCTTTTCAAGTACGTTACATATTATACGTTTAATCCAGTCGAATGTTTAAAATATTTCATGATCGATAAAACATTTTTTTGTATTATTACGGAAATTGCATGGATTTTTTTGTTTATATATATAAAGCATTTATATATTTTACGGAATGTTTTATATATATATATATATAGATACATAGAAGATAGTCATAAGTTTATATTGTTACATGTTTACTTTACCATTAATCAATATAATTTGAAAAATACTCTTACGTGTATTTAATAAACAATATTAATAAATAAATCTATATCTTTCTATGTAGAATTTTGCAGAATTTTTCTTGTTTTTTTGATACAAATTCATCATTTGGAATATTTTGTTATCACGAAAAAAACTAAAGCCGAACACAAATTTATCAAATGAAAGACTTCCGCAACGATGGATTAAACATTTCAATCGGAGAATCAATTATGTGAGCTTTTCGTAAATTGAAACTGAATTTTGTGCCAAAATGCAAATATAATGAAAGGCGATAAATTCGACTTGGACATTAAAAATGGACGATAAGCAGGCCGATACTTTGGAAGAAGAAGTTTGACGCTTAAAAGCTCAATTCTTGCAAATATGCGCAGTGACAGAAATGCTAATTCAAAATCTACCGACTTTAATCCTATTAGATTCAGTATAATGTACCTGCTACGATGTAAGATCAGCAAAGGTAGAGTTAAGCCGCAAAACTCTGACTCTTCCACGAAATTTACATAGCTCCTTATAGAAAAGATTTTCAGACATTATAATATTGTTACTTAAGTGTAAAAAAGAGTATTGATGGATTCAATCGTTTCCTATTTTTCATACTTTGAAATTTTCTTTAAAAATTATGTTTCGTACATTTATTTTCTCTTATTATCCCCTGCGGACGAAGATATATCCAAAATTATATAGACTGGATATTATACGTATTGCTGCTTTTATATATATTAGATATATAATCGCCTATATTTTGTCTATATTTTTAAGTTCAAGTACTTTGATATATATCTTGAATATATATGAAATATAGATTTTATATCTTGTATATATATTTGGATATATTTTCGTCCGTAAGGGTATGTTCAAATTATTTTCTCCTGATATTCAAGTTAGGTTAGCTGTATATTATATGAAAATGTTTAAAATGTAGAATAAGTGCAATTGAAATTAAATTACTTTGTTGTTGAATTTCGTAACATATAAATGCAACAAAGCAAATATTTTGTCATGGTTAGTGATTATAAATTTGACTTAACGAAGTCAATATGTTCGATAACTAACAATTTTAACAGCGTAAGTAAGTTGAAATTGTAACTCGGTGAAAATTAAAATTTTAAAATGCGTCTCACGTTTTCAAGGGTTTATCATTGAATGTTGCAAATGGGATACAAACTTGAAGCAGTTTGCTGCAATTTTCACGGCTTCAGTCCTGCCAATTTGGTTGCGTTATATATCGACCGTGACAGCCATCCACTTACGACTCTTCCGTAGTACACAGTGCATTATTGGCTTAATAATATCATCAAACTTCGTTGCAACTAACTTAGCGTGGAGTAAAGTTAAGCTATACTGAGTGACGTCAAAAACGCGTCTTCAATATAATGTGAGAAACAGATAATCAATATTATTTTCATTCAACTTTATTATCATTCATAATTTCTTGTTTTCTAAGTAAAAAAATAAAATCATTTTATTTTTTATATTTTCAACATTGTAGTAGACTTTTGAATTCAATTTTCAATACTCTTTAATATAACAATACAAAATGTAAAATTATTTATATCAATTCAAAGTAGTTTTAAGATATAAAAAATTATAGAAATATAACACAAAAGTGCAAGTGCCAAAGTGACAATGCCAACTTAAAAACGTATTGACGGGAAGAATATCGGCGATTAGTCGATGAAGTTGAATGATGAATAAGTAGAAAAATGTTCATTATCGTAATAAAAACCTTCTCGTAAATTTCATCAATAACGAACGGCTGTGTGGTGTCGATAAGTAGGTTCAAACGAGAGAGAAAAGAGAGGAGTACGAAACCAGAAAAAGACAAAAGCGAAGGACACAAATTTCGACGTAAAGTCGGCTCGTTGTCAGGGGAATTGCAAAGATCAACAGCTTCTAAGAAGATTGAGTTTTGGTCAAATCGTTTTGGTTGTGTTTAATAAGAATTTATTAGATAACGTCCTAATAAGAAGATGGAAATATCAATTTCGTATAAGAATCGTAAAAAGGGTTAAAGTAATATATTAAAGTTTGAATTGTGTATACATTAAGAGGATTTAAGAAAAGAGCAAAAGTAATGCATTGTTCCATATTTTCATTTTTTAAGCCAATCAACACGAGTTAGCAGATATGTAGTTGAAGTATGTCTTTCTTCAATATTTTGACTGAACTATATGCAAATAAATAAAACTGCTTAATTAATATGTTCCACATTAGGATATAATGTGACAGAGAAAAAGATGCGTTACAATGTTTAAATTAATGTGTCCACATGTCTCTGCAATATCTACTATGTGAGCCAATAATGTGGAGAAAATTATATTCCGCGCATCTCTGAATAATGTGTAGAAAGTCATCAAAAATAAAAACAATATTAATTATTTTAAATTAAAATTAAACTATATATTAACATAACTCATAAATTGACAAAGTTAACAAAGCAGTTTTGATATTTTATTTATGAAAATATTTTGAATTAAAAAATAAAAAAATTAAAAATAAAAACTAAGACACGTGAAAAATATAATTTTCTCAACATTGTTATTCATATAGTGCAGAGACATATGGACACATTAAATTAAACTGCGTAAAAATTTTTTTCTCTCACATCAAATCATAATATGAAACACATACATGTTTGGGTTTTAATGCTCGGTTAACTATACTAACTCCAAACATGTAGTGTATTGTAGGTAGTATTCTTCGAGTACGTACTGGCTGACTTAACCATCATTATTTGCGTTACAAAAGTTTGTTTTATACTTGCTTGAGTTTTTTGTGCGACCAAATTGCAACTCGGATTTGTGCATTACTTTAGTTTTCCACTGTGTTTTTAGGCCGTTTATTCCTTCCATGAATGTCTAAATTAGTCGTTCAAACTAACGAAATATGGTTGTTGTACTCTCGTCTCGCTACTTGCAAAGTCATTATTGGCTTTATGTGACATATTATTCTCAAGTTGTACTTATTTTACCACTTTTCACGTTCTAATGCACTTATGGTTACTTTAGTTATTTTTGTTTACATTCTATTATACCATAAGAAATTTAAATACATACACTCGACTTAATTACAAAATTTTACTAACATTTATTTATAATGATTATCAGGATTTACTAATAATTCGCTAATATTTCATAATAATAAAAACAAATATCTAAAATGTACGAATGGATGCATTTAAAATTAGTACTTGTATTTGTGATAGTTTCAACGCAACCATTCAACTTAGCAAAGTTCGGCAGTTTCGTGTTATATCAAATTCAGGTTAGTCGTGTTCTAACTTGTTTTGGTAATTATGATCGGCAAAGTTCAGACGCATCTAAATACGCATTCAACATTAATCTAAATTAATCTATACTACATTGTACAACTAGTGGGAAAAGTTGGTGATTCAAGATGAATATGAAGTAACGTACGAGTCGAAAGCAAATTCATAACACATAAATGTCTTTGTTATTAAAATCTTTGTATAAAAATTGTTAATTTGTTGCTTATTTTACTATTTTTATGTTGAAACAGAATTTTAATAAAAACTAAAATTATTCCATTTTTTCAATATTCAAAAAATATAATTTATTTGCGAGAATTGTGTAGGCATCAAAAAACTAAAAAGTTTTTCGCACAATTGAATAAAATTACTCAATTAATTAAATTGAAAATTTAATAAATATCGAATAAAAAAAGTGTTGAAGTTGGTCGTCACCAAGATCGTTAGGCAAGATTTCAAGTAGATCGCAAATTCTCGTGGACTGCGTCCAATAGCTGCATTTTTCACGAATACGTAGACGGCATTTGCGTCTCTGCAATATGCCTGAATCTACGCTTACATTCGCTGCGTCACAATGACAGAGGACTTGCATTTGTCTGTGACTTGCAAAATTTGGACCACGACTTTTCGTCGGCACAAAAAGAGGGAAAATGAATATAAAAAAGTGTAAAAAAAGGCTAGAAAAAAACTGAACAGAAAAAAAGAAATAAAAATGTTCATAAAAATCGAGAGAGAGAGAGAGAGAGAGAGAGAAGAAGAAAAAGTAATGATAAAAGATGAGAAAGAGAAGAGCGAATAATTTTGCAGTCGCGTCATCATAACTGGCGCGTCAAAGTAGTTTCTGACTTTGGGGCTGCGTCATAAATATTACCAGAGACAAAAATAAATTATAGTTGACTTGTTACCGGAAATATGAACGCCGTTGAGGAGTGTTTGCGCGAATCACCGACTGTGACGTTCTGAAGTGAAGCACAGCACCGTCAAGTGCAGGATCTACATGCCGGTCATTTCCGCATGTAAATTTGCGTCAACTTTTAATGACGAGTGTGTGAATGCACGGCATTCGGAGACGATGTTTTGTTTCAGTCAGAAAGTTGGCAGCAAGGCGGCTTCTTTGATTGATCTAGACCAAAAGTTTTGTTCTATGTCTAATAAACTTCTTGTTCGACTGAGCTTTGATTACGTTTGTAATATAATTCACCGTTTATGTCTCGTCGAAGTTATACGTTCAGTTTATCAAATGCAAGTTTTGTTAGGCGCTAAGCGCATAATATGATTACACTTACGTCAAATAAAATCAGTTTTGTTTGACTGTTTCAATCATTCAACATTTATGTTTTGTTGTTAAAAGCTTCCATTTATAACTGATTAGATATTTATCAGTGTTTGGCCTCTACACTCGCGGATATCATGATAGCAGAGTTGGATGCATTTTTTAAATTACAATTTTGTTTTGTCAGTTGAATCAATTTCTAATAAGCTGACAGTAAAAGAAATACGCATAAAACTCAATTATTTCTATATTTCACGATACCGATTATTTAACCTTTACTGTTTGGATTTTTTTAGTTTTTATGGTCATTAAACATTATTTTAACGTAATTTTCTTATACACAATAATGTAGCTGATCTTTATTTTGCATTAGCTGAGATAGTATATTGTACAATTAGTAGGAAAAGTTGGCGATTCCACGAGCGTATGAAATGACGTCACGAGCGAAGCGAGTTTTTGCATTTTTTTTGAGTTTGATTAATAGTTTATGCAGTGCACCGGGCGAAAAAATCCTTTCAAACCAATACTGTTCGACCTTAAATCCATGTTGACAACTGAATATTAAGCACATTTCGTTGGATTAATTATAACATGATAATGTCATAATAATTTAATGCCTCCAAAAAATTTGATACAATAAGTGTAATTATTGGTTTTATTGTGAATCACAATAGTATCTATTATAAGTGAACCTACACTGAGGATAATGCCCTAGTTAGCCTAAATAAATCTAGTTGAGAAAACTAAATAATAAAGTTGTTATCGTCCGACTAGATTGTATATTTGATATGACTAAATATATATAGTTCAAATGAGAATGTATAATTTACTAAACTCTTTAGTTACACGAATACAATTCTTTGACACGAGTGGGAAAAATTATTGAATCTAGGGATATCAGAACTTTATAACCTGCATTTTAAAATCAATAATATATAATAACTAGCTGAAGCCCCGGCTTCGCCCGGGCGAAACCCTGTGACCCCCTCCCTATGACCGTATATGAGTCTTGACTAAATCCCTGGTTCCACCCGAAATACTTCTATGGATCCTCTAAGGGCTCCCTATGACCGCCCTATGAACTTCTCCTACAACCACTATGATCTGCCTATAAATTCCTTATAGCATCCCTATAACACCCCCCCTCGAAGTGATGAAGCTATGACTTTTGAGAAAATGTTTTTTCTCAACATCAAATGTATACATCGTAAAAATATAAAGCCGACGACACTTTTGTGGCGTAGGGCTATATTTTCTAGAATT
The DNA here is from genome assembly GCA_022817425.1 of Gryon sp. ZL-2020. Taxonomy (NCBI): domain Eukaryota; kingdom Metazoa; phylum Arthropoda; class Insecta; order Hymenoptera; family Scelionidae; genus Gryon; species Gryon sp. ZL-2020. Next base: position 479 of record JABFPJ010004940.1, on the reverse strand, counting down.
TTTTACACTTGTTTCGATAAATGGATGTCCTATCAGGGCCAAAAATGGCCCTGATAGGACATCCATATTTTCAAATTTGGACAAAACACGTATATATTGACTATCAAGAATCAAGATATGGCTACGGCATGGTTACCTGGTCAGCGCCCGGTGGGACAATCCACGTTAACCATGACGTAGCTAAACTTGACTTTGATTGGGTTTTGCAGTGGAATATCATTATACGAAATTTCGGTCAGGCCATATGAATGCCTGGCGTGACATCAGGATGCCTTATTGGAACCATTTTCAGCCTTATTGGGGCTATATTTGACCTTCTAATTACTATATTTGGCTTTAATAAGGCCACCCGAAATAGAAAAAAACTTGACAAATATGGTCTTTATTGGGACCATATCTGTCCTCAATTGGAGCATATTTGACCTTATTTAAAACATTGTCTGCGAAGCTCTTGAGAACCTACGCACAACCTCCAAAAT
>JABFPJ010004939.1:0-12913 GCA_022817425.1 Gryon sp. ZL-2020 | reverse complement strand
AAATACTAATTACACGTGTAATTAGTAACTAAACAATTTTCAATTACCAGTTATACTGTAATTAGTAACTGAAAAATTTTCAATTACGAATAACACGTTTAATTAAGAATTAAAAAATTTCTACTTACTAATTACACCTGTAATTAATAATTAAAAAATTTCTAATTATTAATTGAAGAATTTTCAATTACCAACTACATTGTAATTAGTAATTCAACAATTTTCAATTACTTATTACACCTTGTAATTACTAATTTGTAATTACTAATTTGTAATTAGTAATTACTAATTTTGGCCATCCCTGTATTAAACAATCTTAAAAATATGCATTAAATAATTATTTTGGCTGAATAATGCATCAATGAGTTAACTATATTTAACTATGAATTTAATTTAAAAAAGTAATTAAATTGAAAAATTGATTTTAGACTTTAACACATATGGTATTACAAGCTGAACTGTCGTCTTTACTAAACGAAAATCTTATGGCAAACGTTATTGGCAGTATCGCCCAACAAGCAGTTGAAAGGATTGACAAAATACGTGCACAAGCTGGTACAGTCTTTAGTGCACTCATACACAGGTAAAAGGAAAATTTATTTATTTAACAAAATTTAAATAAAGCTTGACAAATATTTATGTTTAATTGTGCTTTTGATTATTTTTACAGTGATCCAGAACTTCCAAATGTACCTTACCACAAAGAATTGAAAGAAATATTTTCGATGGAGGATTGTAAAGAAAGTATTAACTGGAAGACTGAGTCGATAACATTTCCCAGATTTGTTAAGATGTTATTATTTCCGCCTTATACGAATTATTTATTGAGAGGAATTATTTTTAGTGTCGGAGGTCTGACCGAATCTTTGGTATGACAAAGTCTCATAAAATGCATAGGCCTCTCAACTTCTTATTTTAGTTACTTTTTTTTCAGTTTTCTTCATTTTGTTAATTTCCTTAGTTATCTTCAATTTGTTAATTTTTTTAGTTTTCTTGATTTTGTTAACTTCCTTAGTTTTCTTCATTTTGTTAATTTTTTTAGTTTTCTTATTTTAATTAGTTTTACATAGTTTTCAGTTTTTAGGTAATTTTGTTAATTTTGTTAGTTTTCTTAATTTTGTTAATTTCCTTAGTTATCTTCAATTTATTAATTTTTTTAGTTTTCTTGATTTTGTTAACTTCCTTAGTTTTCTTTATGTTGTTAATTTTTTTAGTTTTCTTATTTTAATTAGTTTTACATAGTTTTCAGTTTTTAGGTAATTTTGTTAGTTTTCTTAATTTTGTTAATTTTCTTAGTTTCCTTATTTGAATTAGTTTCACATAGTTTTCGTTTTTTAGTTAGTTTTTTTTATTTTAGTCAGTTTTAATACTTTTTCATTAAAATCATTGATTTTTTCAAAAAAATCATTTCGTTTAAATCGTGATTTAAATCAATGATTTAAATCTTTTGATTTAAATCATCTCAGCCCTAATGTTTACTTAAAGAAATAAAATGTATTTTTGTAGGTAAAATATTCAAGTGTCTCTCTATTCTCATTTTTAAAAGATATTGATGAAAATGCACTGAAAGATTTGTGTGTTAGGATACTGAACATTTTCGAAGAGAGTCACAAAAATGAGAGAATGATCACGTCCATTTTAGCGTTTTTAGATAGACTATTAAGTTCTGGTTGTATGCAACCTGTACTTGATGATCCAAGTAGCGAAATTCCAGATCGCATGTTAACGTTAGTGAAGAAAGAAGTGAAATGCCAACACAAAACTCAGCTGCTTATTAGTAGTATACAAGTGTTGTGTCAGATATTGCAGGTAATGAATATTTGTAAGATTTACCTAAAAGACTTGTAATAATGAATTATTCAACGAAAAATGTATGTTGCATTGTATTTCGTTTGATTGCAGGTGAAAGGACCAGTAGGAAAAAAAGCTTTCGCGCAATTAAGTATATTTTTGTGCCACAAATTCAAATATTTGCGAAAAGCAACGGCCATTCGCACCTATGAAGCCTTAACGTTGTACGGCGAAGATATGGACATTTCGGAGGAAAACTTGATGAAACTTCTAACAACGATCAACGCGTGCGACTGGGAACAATCGGTCGACCAAATACGACCAATTCGCAATCAGTTGTGCGAGTTGATGAACATTCCTGCGCCAAAAGTGATCAAAAAGTGATGATAAATGATTTTTATTATGAATTTGCAAATAATGAATTTAACAAATGCGCTTATTATTAAATGAAATAAGATTTTTTACTCAACTAAATAGTTAATCTTATATAGAATTAAAACAACAAATTAACTGTATAAATAATACTTAATGTTTGCAATAATTTTTTAATATAAAAATAGATATTAAATTTAACAATTCACGCGTGTTTTTTATTAAATATTAAATATAATTGTGTACTACACAAATAAATCACAAACTAAGCAAAAACATAAATTCTTATTTATATATATTGATAGAAAAATAGTTTTGCAAATTTTGATTTGGACAAAATAGTGTTGTTCTTAAAAAAAATTGTTGTATAATAAATACAGATTAGGTAAGAAGGACTGAAGGCACAAAATTTTGTAGACTTTTGCTTTGATCTTCGGCTAAATCATTTGGTCGATCTTCAGTCTGAGTGGCAGGCGCTTGGTACCAGCGCCAAATTTCGGCATTCACGTTATCAACTGGCGGATGTAAGTAGTCTTGAACACTTATGTGTTTTGGGCCGCCAAATGTGTCGAGAAGCATTATCGAAAAGAATTTGAGTTTTGCGAAGAAAAAATGATGATCTGTAAGGTTAAAAGACATTAACTAAAATTATCTGTCCACAATTAAATATAACAAATTAATATGGGTTCATACAAAAAAAAACCCAAAACCAAAAAACCCAAACCAAAAAACCCAATACAAAAAAGACCCAACCCAAAAAAACCAATACTAAAAAACCCTTAAATAATTATCTTAAATAAGAAAATTATATAAGGTATTGGGTTTTTTTTGTATTGGGTTTTTTTAGTTTGGGTTTTTATTTTTTTGGGTTTTTTTTGGTTTGGGTTGTTTTTGTCGACTCCCAATTAATAAATACATTTTCTTTTAGTGAGTATTTCCAATCTTTGAGCCTGACTTATAAGTATATAATTACCTGCTGGCATAGTAGCCAACCATGGATGGCGTTCAAACATTGCTTCTCTAGCGAAAGCATGTTCGGAAGTATTATTTTTTAACTGCAAAAAATGGGCGGAATTATTGATAATAGCAATAAATAATCTTAGTCGTAGTTACATTAATATTACATCCTAGGATCGGAGCAGAAAAAGCGCTTCACTGCCCTCAGGAGAAAAAGATTTCTTTTCTGCTGCCGGGCGTAAAAGTCATCTTTTCCGCTCCTACGGGCAGTAAAGTGCTTTTTCTGTCCCGAACTAGATATAAAATATCCTATTTTACAAGATGAGAAACAAATATATACAAACCGGCCTTATTTTTCCGGAAAGCATAACTCGAGCACAACGCGGATCCATGGCATCATAATTTTTTGCTTTGCAGTATTCCGTTTGCGCCAACGACATTACTAACGTGGCTCGGCTATCTCTCTACAAAAATTAAATTAAATTAAATTAAATTAATACCAAACATTATTTTTCCTTCTTCTGTTCAATTGTTTAAAATAATATTTCGAATTATTGGCCTGATGAGTATCGTTATGTTGTTATTATATTATGTATTATATCAAGTATGGATAATCTTGATTTATTAAATCAAGAAATTAAAAATAATAAGTTAATGTTTCGCGATTATTTAAATCTGTTTTCCTAGATAAATACGTGACTTTTATCATGACAGAACTGTATTTATGTCACACATTATCATTTTACAATCACTTTTAATCCTAATTTTAATGAAGAACCTAAATTTGTTAATGTTAATAATAATATCTCCAAAACGGATGGATCACTTTGAATGTTCTTCTTTTATCTTCTTTAGACCGCTGCTGGCAACAATATGATATCAGTAAAAAAATTGCAATTTTATTGTTCTTTTTATTGTTCTTGCGTGTCAGAAAGTAGTATTTTTTTTTTATCAGATTTCTTTTAAAAAATGTAACAGAACGTACAAAAATAATTATCAATTTGAATAAATACAAATAAAAGTAATAAATAGTTTTCTACATTTTGATAATTTTGTTAGATTTTTGTAAGAAAACTTGACCGTTTATTTTTGTACTTGGCCAGAGACACTACCGTGTCTCTTAATATGTTAACTTCTCAATAAATACATTAATATCTACAACAAATATATCAATAAACACACTTATAACAAACATTAATTTTAAATGCACATGAATAATCTTGATTAACAATTACATAAATTTTGTTGATTCATGTGTAGAGTTTGATAAACATACTAATACTAATTTATGACATACAAATAAATCCTGAGCAATACTGTCTAATGGTGTCAGGAACAGATAAGGAATTCCGCTTCCATTATTTCTAGCGCCGTCGCTTATTGAAGCAATGTTTACAAAGGGATATGATTTTGTTAAGTCTTTTGTACTAATTGTTGCCACTGGTGCCCAATCTGAAACAAAATTTGCCTTGATTTATTATACATAAAATATTATATTATACATAAAATAACATAAAACATTATAAAACTTAATTTTAATCTTTTTAAAATTTAAATTAAATTAAAACAATTTTGCAATTCTTCCTCTTTTTTATTCAAATAATTTTTGTATTATTATTTTATATTATTTTATTTTATTTTATTATTTTATTATTTAATTAATAATAATAAAATATTAATAATACATTATTAATGAGTAAACTATTAATTATTAATTAAAATTTAAAATAACATAAAACATTATAAAAGTTAATTTTAATCTTTTTAAAATTTAAATTAAATTAAAACAATTTTTCAATTCTTCCTCTTTTTTATTCAAATAATTTCTTTATTATTATTTTATTTTATTTCATTTTATTATTTTATTATTTAATTCATAATAATAAAATATTATTATTATTAATGAGTAAACTATTAATTATTAATTAAAATTTAAACAAAGTTTAAAATAAATTAAATTTGTATGAACAAAAAATAACTAAATGAACATATTAAAATCAAACGAAAATTGCCTAAAGACAGTTATTAATAAATTCTAAACATCTATAATTAACATTCGAATGATTAGCAGAATAATTAATCCCAGTTCAGAGTAACTACTTTTCTTTCATCTTTGATCTTCAACCTTTCAGTTGAATATTCTTTCAATTTTGCCTCAACAAAAACAAAGCCAATAACAATAAATGACAAAATATCAACTTTTGCACTCATTTTACCTGCTTGATTAACAATATATCTCGCCATAAGCGCGTACTTGTTGATTGGTGGGGGCTGGCGATTTTCGTCATACTGTCTGTACTTGGTTGATTTGAAATAAGTTGCTCTGCTTCTGTCATTATTTGTATTCAATTGAACATTTGTTGACACTTGACGATTGTTGTTAAAAAGTTGCGCTTCCGTGACAAACGAAATCACACAAATAAACAGCACACAAACGTATTTCAATGTGAAACTCATATTGTCAAAAGACACATACAAAACAATGATTGTTCAAATATCGTCAACAAATGCGCGCTACTTGCACTCAGAGCCACGACCAAACGCACACTGATAGTCTGACAACTTGCAGTTGGTGCTTAAATAAGCTCTCCCGCGCATTATTTCATTGTTGTCGTTTGCTATTGTTAATGTCTATTTTATCTATAATAATATAAAAAGCGTCAAATTAATACGTACGTTTGATTGTCGCAATTATTGGTTCATCCAAATTAATTATAAACAACGGAGCCAAGAAACATTGAATATAACACAAACGTTCAATTAAATATTTTTATCATTTGTTGTTATTATAATTAACTTCAAAAATTAATTAATTTATTTCAAAAATGTGTAATTACATTTTTTTAATTCTCGCTTTTTTTCTTCTCGAATGATATTACATTTTTGTGTTCAGTCAGAGATAAATAAAATCATAGTAGGACATTCAATTGATGAAAAAAGTAACAAAACGAGATGTAAAAATTGTACAATTTAGGTTATGGCAGGCAAACATCGCAGAAAACAGCGCCAATAGCATCTTTTTCTATTTCTGAGTGTATGAATTATTTTTGCATTTTCATGCATTTAATATGTATATGTATGATGAATTGCTTTAATAATTTTTCTCATTGCTTTTGTCTGTTCTTGTAAATGATTCATTTTTGTTTCATTTCTTATGGACAGGTGAATCAGGTGATTCTGAAAGTAGACAGAGAAATTAATTTGATAAATACTTTATTTTAATGTTTATTTTAAATATTTATTTTAAATATAAGCGTTTTTTATAAAAATAATAATAATAATGATAATAATAATAAATCATTGTAATGATTAAGATTTGAGGACAAGATTACTTTAATGTTTGTCAAGTCGTGAAAAAGTTACGTTAAGCAGTTGAAAATGAGTTTGTACTGCAAAGATGTTATTAATGATGAAATGTTTACAGACAAAATGATGTCTTGTCTACGATACATTGTTAACCACATCATCTGTGTAACATTATTTTAATATGCAAATATTAGGCAAATGTCATAAATAATTATACATAAAAACATAACATTTTGTGGTTTTTAAGAAAATAACAGAAAAAGGCATTGCCATAACATGTCAAGTGTCCAAAATTAGGTCAATTTAGTTTATATATCTTAAATTTTTTATTTCAAGAACTTCTTAAGTTTTAATAACAAAACAATTCTTTACTTAATAAAATAATATTAAAAAAACATACTATCAAATTGAAAATTGAAAATAATTCAGTTAAAAGAATATTGCACTTTTCATTGTTTCTATTAAACAAAACAAATTGAGTTCTTTCACAATTCTCTAAATATTTGTAATAAAAAAATGTATGTTAATTTTCAGTTTAAATTTTATCAAGATTTCAAGCAAAATAATATAACTATATTTTTGTAATGAAATTATTTAAAACTTATCTTTTAGTTAATTTTATTACAATTGTGTATTTGAATTCTTTTGAAATTGCCGCCAAAATAATTGTATTATTATTTTGTAATACAATTTCTTTTCAAATTGTCACGAAAATAATTGTATAACCATTTTGTATTTTAATTTGTTTCTGAATTACCATTAAAATTATTTAATTACAAATTTAAATTTAAACATTTGTTCCGAGATTTTTTATTTTTCGCATTTACTTATTTTTATAATATTTGATTATTAATTTCTCAAATTTATTAATTCCGCTATATAAAATATCTTTAATTTTCTATTTTTAATGTGAATCATTAAATGAAACTCAACTTTAATATTTTCATTTTTATTAGATGAAATAATAACACGCCCCAGTAAACGAGACATTTTTGAGCTGTATTGAGAATATTTTTGTTCACAAAGTTTTTATGACGATTTGTGCAAAATTGTAGAAATTTTTTAGATCTGATATTAAATCAATACATTTTAACAAGTTTCAAAATATTTCTAAAACTTTCTAATCGTTTTTATAATTTCTATAAATGCCTTTATTCATTACGAAACAATTTCAATAATTAGCAATAAGTTTCAATAAGTTTCAATATTGAAAAATGGTATCAAACTTTGTAAAACATATTAAAACATTTATAAATGTATAAACAAATATTGGAACTTTTTAGAATTTATTAAGTAAAAGTTTAGTTTAAAAATATTTCATATCAATATCGATCAATATTGATCAATATATCATTTTGCACAAATCATAATTGAAACTTTTTAAACGTAAATAATCTCAATAAGGTTCAAAAATGTCACAATTCCTATAAATCATATTTATAAATATGATTTAGAAATCTGAATAAATCTTAAATAACATACACAAAAGTAAATGCAAAACAATATAATAGATTGTATTTAAACAATCAATTTTGTTGAAAATCAACTGAAACATTCATCATGTTAATTAAAAGTTGAAATGGAATAACCAATCAGAAATTCGGAAAGCAGGCCGAAATCGCCATATTGATATCTCGATTACATTCGATACATATGGCATGTTCGGGTATACCAGATTATTTGGATCGAATTATTTTCTCACTTCATCTTAAATGTTATGTATAATAAGAGTAAAAAGGACAAAGTGGATCGAGTTCAAATAATCCAGTTAGTCAAACATCCTAATAGAGCCAAAGCCAAAATTCAAACTCCAATATTATTCGACATTCCCCATTACCATCGGTTTCATTCCTCGTTTCATCGTGCCACTTCATCAAACATTATGTCAGTATAAACTAGAAACGCAGCAATGTAAACATCAACTAACCAAACTCTAGTCACAGTAACTGTCAAATCAAATATATATACACATATATATACCAACAAATATATCTGTATATATACAACACATTAACTCCTACAACACAATTTCGCAACCACAACAGCAGCTTCAACGTTCAAATAGTCAATAATCGTAAGTGCACATCCAAAGGATTAATCACTCGTCCATAATAATTCACAACTAATCCCAGAAGTCATCATCACCGTCCAACAGTTCATCAACCCACAATGACAAACTAAACATAAATATATATAAATAAACATAAACATAAACATAAACATAATCAACCTCGAATCGACCTTGAAACAAACAACATCAACATCGATTGTTGATTGTTGATAATGCTGAAGTATCTTTGGTCAATAATCTACTGGTACCTCCGACCCGTGATCAAATGGTTCCTCCGACACACCACGCAGATGTGCGAGTTACAGAGGATCTGCTACGGCGAGCCGTCCGGGGCGCGTCGCGCCCTCGCCATCGAGAGTTCGCTGCGCCAGTCCAAGGAGCCGAACATTCGCACCCTCGTGGCCTACCTCGACGACATCGCCGATCAACGTGGCATCCACGCAAAGAGCGAGCGCGCCATCCTCGAGGAGAGCATTCGCACCGTCCTCCTCGCCAAGCGAATCAATCCCCTCGCCCATCCCGAGTTCGCCAAGCTCTTTGGCAAGTGCGTCGAGTTGATCTGGGGCTATCGTCAGTTGTGCGTCGAGTGCGAGGAGTTGCGCAAAACCGCGTACGACTCGGACAACGCCGAGCACGAAGAGACTCTGCTGAAGCTGTGGCGACTGTTGATGCCGGGAGATCCGCTGGACGCCAGAGTCACTAAGCAGTGGCAAAACATTGGATTCCAAGGGGACGACCCGAAGACGGACTTTCGCGGCATGGGCATCCTGGGACTGCACAACCTGGTGCACTTTGCGCAGGAGTATCATAGCGCGGCGACCCACGTGCTCTCGCATTCCACCCATCCGAGGTATGGCTATGCCTTTGCCATTGTGGGCATTAATTTGACGAGCATGGCGTTGAGGATGCTGCGCGATGGCGCCGCCAAGACACACATTTATAACGCGTCCAAGACTCTGCCGACGATTCGTGCCTTTCATCAGTTTTACTGCTACTTGTTCTACGAGTTCGATGCATTTTGGATTGAATCCAAGCCCAGCAATATGATGGAGTTCTCGTCCATACAGGAGAAATTTGAAAATAGCATTAGAATCGCGCTGATGAACCCGAGTACGGTGTTTAGGATAAATATGTCGGTGGATAATGTTTAGGCCATGTTAAGGCCGTGTTTAGATCATGTATAGAGATTTGGTTCTTTTTTATGTATGTTGAGTGCAATGTTGAGTTTGGCTCCCTGGTTAAAGTATCATAATGTTTCATAGATAAAATTGCGTCTATGAAATACTATGAAATTTGCAACAAGAATTCCATAAAAGACATAACATTGACTTAAATGTAACTAGTTATGAAAGTTTATGATTTTTCATATGATTTTATAAGTACAAGTTTTGTCTATATTAAACATAAAAATCTGACTTATGAAATTATAAGAAAAAGCATAATCTTTCATAAATAATTATATTTAAGTCAATGTTATATCTTTTATGAAATTCCTGTTGCAAATTTCATAGTATTTTATAGATGCAATTTTATTTATGAAACATTATGATCCTTTAAACAGGGCTATTGACTTTTTTCCATTTTTTGCGCAAGGGGCGGGGATTATTTTATATAATGGAATATAAGAGGCGGAGAATGTGTAGATTATGTATTTGAGATGTCCATGTACACATTTCATTCAACTTCGCACATACACGACTTTTGTCCATTTTATTTGTCAATATTATTTGCGAAATTATTGATTGATGTATGTATGTGTATGTATATAATTAAGATAGAGTCTTTGCGGGTTATTTGTTAAAGTCTTTTAAGGCATTTTAAAGAATTGGAACTCAGATTTGCATTTCTAGAAATTGCTTATAGCAATCAAATTTAAAGACGTCTGTAATATTTAAATTTATGTTAGTGGAAAATATAACTTTTTATTTGAAACTATTTTTTTATCTTTTAATATTTGCATGTTTCTGTAGACAATTCAAGTTTTTTAATTTCATTTTTTAATTCAACATTTTTCTAATTTTTTGCAAATATTAAAACTTTTGGAAATAAGGAAAAATATTTTTATTATATTTTCGTACAAATTTTATAATAAATGGTTTCATCATTTTAATTTCACTTATGATTCTTTATAATTCTCTATGAGACTTAAATAAAAAGGAAGAACATATTATTTAACTTGAATTATTATAAGATAAGATAAAATTTCACATAATTATGATTAAATCTATTTAATAAGGGCTTTTATATTGTAAAAAAGAACTATTAACAAAAAAAGAATTACAATTTATTTTTAATGTTTAAAATGATGAATTCTAAAAAAGGTTTTTTATAGTTTGCGAAGATTTATATATAAAAGTTAATTTCCAAAATTGTATATGAGTTGAATTTTTTGCATGAAATCTATTTATACATGATGTGTGATAAAAAATTTATAAATATGTGATGAAAACGTTAATATTCAATTAATTTTATTTAAAGTAAAAGCAGATATAAACACGATTGAATGACTATTGCGAAAAAGAAATGAGCTAATTTAGAGAAACGAAATATTCCAATAGACAAAGTATGCTTCTTACGATTGTAATTATTGTAAAGTTTTATAGATATATTTAACATTATAAAACAAAGTATAAATGCATTATTTTTTGCAACAGCTAAGACACTGTGTAAATTCAAAAAAATTGTTATTTGAATTTGCTTGTTATTATTATATATATATATTGTATAGGGAATATATTTTTATTAATTTCCTTTTTCCTTAGTAGAAAATTCAAGTATTATAAAAATGCAATTTAAATTAAATAAAATCGCTTTTACATAAAATCGAATATTTTATTGATTATATATATTATTATATAGCACAAATATAAATGTAATAAGTACTTAAAATCACGAAATGCAGAACAAGAAGCTTTTTTCATTGTCTTAAATTATTAAAATAAAACTATAAATAATTTAATTCACAAACAGGGTATTTCTGCACATAATTCTATATTAAATGAAACAACTACAAACGCAAATCAAAAAATAGTAAAGTAAGCTATTTTTGATTGAACGGTAAATGAAATAAAAAGTTATAAAAATGAGGAAAAAGTGGAATCCGCATTAAAATGAACGTTTAAAAATACTTCAAGGTGGAAATAGAAATACTAAAGTCGGACTTATTCAACAATTTGTTTGAGATTAGGCGAAAATAAAAGAACAATCACTGCGTAATTAAAAAATCAATTTACAAAATATGTAATTGACAAAATACAAACTAATGATTGTACGAAACTTAGATTACAGCCATAAGACAAGTATTTATTTCAACCATACAATATATAAAAATAGCTCAGTATTATGTACTTTTTATAAGCTTTAGTATTAATTTAATGTTTATCACGTGTACGTAAAGTATATTTTCAATAGCAATACTTAATTTTTAAGACTCATTGAAAAATAAATAAAGCATTATAGAATCATCTCAGTTTAAGAAAAAAGTTATTGAAATAAAAAAATACTCGTACAAGTGAACTGATATTTTGTTAAGTTATACATTTAAATTGTAAGAGTGTCGATGAAATTTTACATATGTACATTGTTGGGCCCAAAACGATTGGAAGAAAGTGCATTTTATTTGTCCTTCTTTTGCGAAGGAACTTCAGACTTGCGAAACAGTTTTGATGCTGTCGTAACAATCACGACGACACAAATACATATACTGCCCAATTTCATGATCCAGGGATTACCTCGCAAAACGTCAGCGATTGTTTGTGTGATGTCATCACTGTAAGAGTACAAAATCAGTTTGAATAAAGTTCATTCTCATAAGATATCTTCAAATCAATATTACTTTATTATATTACATTTCATTTTAAGACTTTAAAATTAGATTTTACACAATTTTATAGTTTCATCTCTTTGTCTTTATTTTTCTTGTGAAGAAAGTTGATGTATTTGAAAACATTAGGGTTGATAAAAATCACGATTCTGTTCAAAAAATCAAAAAAATCGATTTTTTTTAATTGAAATCAGATTTAAATCCAATTTAAATCACAATATTAAAAATATGAGTAAATAATTAATTATTTAAGTTAGTTTTCTTAACTTTCATAGTTTCTTATCTTAGTTAGTCTTGTTAGTTTTCTTACTTTTATTACTTTAGTTACTTTTTTTTAGTTTTCTTCATTTTGTTAATTTTCTTAGTTTTCTTATTTTAATTAGTTTTACATAGTTTTCATTTTTTAGTTAGTTTTGTTAATTTTGTTCGTTTTCTTACTTTTCGTATTTTAGTAACTTTTTCTTAATTTTCTTATTTGAGTTTGTTTGTAATTTTCTTACTTTTATTAGTTTTCTTTTATTATTTAGTGTTCATAGTTTTCTGTTTCTTTAAGTAAGTTATCTTAGTTTTGTTAATTTTATTAGTTTTCTTAT
>JABFPJ010004938.1:0-12918 GCA_022817425.1 Gryon sp. ZL-2020 | reverse complement strand
TTTACTTTTACTGTACTTCGCGATCAGATCCGCAGTTTATGTTCTCCACTTTCAGACTCTAAAAAAAGATACACCGTTTCAACCAAAAACGAGTTAATTTAGATGTAACATTTTAAAATGAATTCATATCGACACTTTTCTTCTCAAATTTCTTCACTAAAAGTTTTTGGATTTGAAAATTTATATTAACAAAAAAAGATTCAATAATTATTTAAATTACATTCGAATTATATTCTGATGTTATGTCATATCACGATAACATAGAAATTAATTAGAAAATGATTATCTTTAATGAAATTTACATTTACTACAAAGTATGGTTTATTGCATTATTGTATTCTATACACTATGAAAATTATTTTTTTTCTTTTTTTGGGAAATAGACTCCTAACTTTTCAATAAGTAATTTGAATTACAAAAATTACTAAAAAAGTACAATTTTTCACTTTTTTGAAAGTAAAGAAAAATTTTTCACTAATGAAAAAGTGCGAATTTTGACTTTTTCAATATGGAGAAAATGTTTCACTCAGCAAATAAGTGAAATGTTCACTTATTCAAATAGAGAGTAATATTTATTTAATGTATAAATATAATTACAATGGACCAAAAGTTTTCTTTCATACACTCAAATTAATTAAAAAATCTACATTTTTATAAATGAATATAAAATTACGTTGATTAAGCGCTTCCTACATCATATCAGTTTACAAGACTTCCTGATGAAATTTCTGGATGTTGTATCCAATCAGTTTCAGTCCAATTGAGTATAAAATTAATGGAATACTTTAGGAAGCGCGCAAGTTTGCTTTTACGACAAAATAGATAGCATTTTGCTAGAAGACAAATGACAACTTGTAATTCAAACGATGAAAGAGTGACGCTAATGTGTGGACAACAGGTGCGTCTTTCTTAAAAGCCGAGTAATCGTGGGAGGCGCGGGGAAGGGCAGAGCTGAACTATTTCCGGACGACTCTTGGAGATCTATTGTTGCACTAACCTGGTTATAAGCACGTGGGAAATTCGAACATCATTACAACGCATACCGCAAAGTTGGAGGAATTTATTATGCGGATTCGCGGCGCGTTTCTTATTCACAAGCCAGTCTGTAAGGGTGCACAGTAGCGTGAAACGCGAACGCGAATCCGGCATTCCATAGTTCGCCATAAAGGGACTCTCCTACAAGAGAGAGAAAGAGAGAAACATAATAACGCCAACACCTGCGTCGGACGACATTCAGGAAGACTTTTAGGGTCTAAGCCAGTGGAGTTTCATAACACGTCATTTGTCTCGCGTCATTTCCTTGGGAAGTTTTTAATTAGAAAGACAGCATCGACATCGAGAATTTGTTTGCTTAATTCACGCGGATGTCGTCGTCTTTTTGTTCAATTCTTCTTGGTATTGTATTTCAGTTGTAAGCGACATTCTGATTAAAATATTGTTGTGTAAATAATATAAAAGGAAATTGATTATATTGTCTGGTTTTATGGATATTTTAACGGCGAAGTAAATATAACGTTGAGTATACTAAGTATTCATTAAAAAAAAAAGAGAAACTTGTTTAAACTTTAAGTTATGTAAAGTAAAGAAGAAAATGACGGTTATAATTAACAGTGCTAAATAAGATTACAAAATAACAAGGTTACGTATTAATATGAATTTTGAATTCAATGTATAATTCGTCTTGAAGTGTCTGCATTCAAAAGTCAATGCCAAGGCTAGGCATGAATATCTATTCATTTTTTCTAACTGAATGAAAAGGTATTTATAGATTATTACTCAAGTAGACTTATATCCTCTTGTAATACGCCTGCAGGATAGCAACAGTAACTGTACAGTATATATCGAACGAAATTAAGCTTATGGTTAATGTATATGTTGGATTACAATTTCATAAGGGAAAAGATACTTTTTGTGTCATCCTTGTCATGTAAGAATGTAAACAGAAAAATAAAGTCCTCTTTGAAAATCCAAATTAATATTCCATCCTACTTTCAATTCCCAAATGAAAATTCCATCAACGTTACTGAAGAGAAATGTCTTTTTATAAACAAACTATAAAGTAATAAATAACGTCGAAAAAACGGAATAAAGTATTTGCTGAAAGCAGTAAATATATAATATGATTGCTTTTGATTCGATTCAATTTGCAACGAAACCACTGCATCTTTATCCTGCCTTTTCTGCAGCGTAATACAAAAAAGCTTTTTGAACTTGAAGTATTAGCTTGCAAAATTGCATCTGTTAAGGTTACCGCGTAAAGTGCACTGTGTCGTAAAGACTGATCTACTGTGTGTCGGGTAAAAATATTGTACGCAATGCGCCATTTTCCGAGCTTCTGCCTCCGACGCGGCAACTGTCACGGACCATGTGCGCGTACTCGAGGAGAAGAGATTATCGTTGAGGGTGCGCGAGCGTATACGCAAGATGAAACAGGGGAAAAAAAACACACAAACTCAGACGCGACTCAGGCAGATACGACGAAGCCCTCGACGAACACGATAAGCAATGTTAATTAGGCGTTAACGACGAAGCCTAACGTTTCATTGCGATCTTTCCATGGATGAACAGTTATTTTCATTTGTAAATAAAACAATAAACATTTATATATTTTTTTTAACATTTATAAACTTTTCAAATTTGCAAGTAAAAAGAAGCAATAAAAAAGTTAAACATTTCAAAATGACTTTGAATGAATATAAAAGGGGACGCTTGCAATAGCGCCAAATGAGATTACTTTTGCATGTAATTGCGCCTAACTTCATATTTAAATGTGCCAATAATTTTTCGTATTTAATTGCGCCACCTTTCCAAAAATAAAAATTTAGGATTTCAATTTTACATTTTCGTTTTGTTAATTTTGTTATTATATTAATTATAATTTTATTTATTTCAACTAAACTTTTCTGTATATGTGTTGACACACATGTAGGATACAATAATTTATTTAAAAAAAGGTCATTGGCGAATCAAATATCACTCTATAAAAGTTAATCAGAAAACAGGAAAACAAGATAAAAATTGCATCTAAAATGATTTGTGGAAGCAATGATGTAAAGGACTTGCATGATTTGATATTTTTACGTACGTCCTTGTATCGTTTTTAGGATGCATTTACTGCGAAAGGAATAAAAGTCGAAATGGATAAGTCCAAGTTGAAGTCGTTCCTATAGGCAAGTCGATTCCTTTTGCGGATTAATATCCGGTTCAGATGAAAGAGCATAGTATAGAAAGTGTCCTCGATAATGAAACTTCTGTATCTTATGCAAGAATGTACCCGTGGATTTTGAAATGTCTTGCTGATAATGTAAAAAAAGTTTGATTAGTTTATTTCCAGGTAAAATATTCCACGGCATTTCATCCTTATTGCACTCGTGTACTTCGCACAATTAAGGACTTTGAAACTCACTTTATATTATAATTATGAATTTAAAATTGGCATAATTACAATAATTTCTGCAACACAAATTATACAACTTAAACTTTCATTTAATATCTACATATTTTTACTAATTCTATAGAATTGTATAAAATTGATTCAAGAACTGTCGAAAGGCTAATGAATATATGCTTCGTCATAAATTGAAGTGAAAAGACGTAAAATTTGTAGGAGCAAAAGGTTGAATGAAAAAACGGAAGGTATCACAAAGGTTTGTCGACACTTTTGCAGCTCTGACATCTAACAATTATTCGGATCGTTGCTTCGGTTTGACGGACAGTGCAACGAGCGATGAAATTTCGAGGTAAACGCGCGAGCGAAAAAAAAGAAGAGAAAAAGAGTAGCGCCGTGAAATTTTCGAGAATAATCAATAACCGGAGCCACTCGGCGGCACCCAATTAAGCAATCGTGGAACAACGATAACTGCATTAGCGTCGTTACGACGCTTAATCGTAATTCGCCATCGAAGCACGTGTATACGTGCGCATTCAGACGACTTTGGCTTCCGGTAGAAAGACCTTCGAGTGACTCAAAATCACACAATAAGACTTCTATTGTAATCCCTTTCAAGTAGAATTGATTGATTGAAACAAAAAATCCATAAGAACGAGACGAATAGAAGAAATAATTTAATATTCTACACTATAATTCAATACAAAGTTTTTTGTCAAACAGTTTTTTCACTTGCAAGAAGAAAACAAAGTAAATTGTATTGTATGGTTGAAACATAATTTAAGTTGAATATGTATTTACGGATAATGATTTAAGAATCATTTCTTTATATTATGATTACAGAAACAAACATTTATCCGTGATGTATTTCTGTAAAATCCAAACGATCAATACGTGTAAGCGAGTGCGGAAACACTGTATTATTTATAACTCTGAACAATCAAATATTACATAAAAACAAAGTTAATGCATAAAACAGCATTTAACTCATAATTATTATTTTGTTGATTCAACTAATTACATGATTTGACAGTTGCTAAATTCAACTTTTCATGCAACTTTGCACAAAAATTAGAGTGAAACTATAAATGTGACAAGTCAATCAATCTAAACTGTCATGCATTTCCCGAAGATGGACAAATTGCCTATTTTCACTAAACTACAATATTTGTGTATAAACTGCCTGAACAAAAATAATTGGAAAAATACTTAAAAGAAATTAATTACACGGTAATTTAAAGAAATGACTTGACAAATGCAAAAGTAACAGCAGGATGGCAAAAATCATTTAGTGGCTGAGCGTTTGTTTTTCTTTTTAATTGAATCAGACGCACGTTTATTTTCTAACTTTCACTACTTAAAACTTTTGTTTTCAGTAACCTAAATCAGCGACTGAGAAAGTGTCGCGTTTTCGTCGCATGAAAATTAATTAACTTTTTTTTCTTTCTCTCATCGCAACACTTTGCCAATCAGCGACAATTGGTGGAAATCGCAACATCATTAAAGGCATATTGTTTTCGATAAAGTACCAGAAATATGATTAATCATTTACAACAGTTGATTAATTCTGTGAAATTAATTGGAAATTTGCGCGTACGTAAAAGCCAGCAAAATAGATTTCATGCGTGGCATTGTTCAAAGGTGTGCTTGAAGATGGTATTCGTGGTATCTATGCGTGAGTCATTCGCGCTTACAAGCAAACGAGAATTTTGCAAATAAGAGTTGAAAATATCACAGCTTATCGTTCTTGCGGTGACCGTAAAGGAACTAATAAGTTTGACGATTGACGGAATTTGTGTTACCACAAAATTCACAGTCATTTACATAAATTAGTCTTTTACATGTAAATCACAAATAATTCATTATGAAACTGCGAATAACATTAACCGTGACAAAAATCCAGTATTTCTTGTCGTTGGAATATGAAATTCTGAAACGATGACAAAGTCTGCAATTTTCATCGGAATAAAATTGCAAATTCCAAATAACTTTAACACAAATTATATTACAATCAATTAAGAAAACCGTAAGCATGAAATTAAATTCTGATAAAATAAAAACGGATTTCATTCGATTGTGTTTTATAATTGCACTGAGTAGTCGAGATTACGAAAAAAAAACTCATTTTTGCGCATTCGAATCGCGGGATGCAAATTTAAAGGCCGATAATGAAAAAAAGGAAGAGAAGGGAAAAAAAAAGTTTGTCCCGCGTGAGGTGAATCCAATGAAGCAACGGCAATTACGCAAAGAAATTTGCGTGAACGCACGCCGTCAATTTCAGCGCAATTTCACGCCAATTTCCTGATCCCTCGGCGTTAAAAAGGATTCCGCGTCTTGCGGAAGAAGCGCGTACGACAGATCCGTTATCAATCCGCACTCTTGCGTCGTCTCTTGCGGAGGGGTTGATGGGCGTTGCGTATTTCGCGATAAACCCTCGACCGGAGGGACGATTTTATTATTATTATCGAATCAGCCGACGAGAGACAAATTTGCAGACGATACGTCAGCGGTTATTCATTACAATGAAAGGAAACGACGCTTTTTCAATAACAAGGGAAATTGCGGCGCGAATATTCGCACTTGGCTTTTGTAATCAAATTATTTCTGTAATTTTATAACACAGAAAACGCAGAAAATGAAGAGAAAAAGCAGAATTTCATCATGAAATAAAAAAAGATTGTACTTTATTAGCGATTTATTTATTTGCGTAATTGATGGAAACAATATTGCAGAAATGTGATGAATGTGGAGAATATAAAAACGAGAATTCATGTAAGAGAAAAAAAGTGTAATAAATCGCAGTTAAAAATGATATTCATTTTTAACTGCGATAATGGCGAGGAATTAATTTTGTATAAGAAGTAACGATATATTGGAAATTCCTCAATTATCGAATATTTCACTTCTTCTCCGTCATATGATAATTATGGAATAACTGTTTTACACTAACATTTCCGTAGAGTAATTTCTTTTATTTTACCGATCAGAAATTGTGTTAAATGTTATAACATGTACGAACAATAATCAGTTTATTGATTCGAATATTTAAAACTGATATTGTATATTCATAGCCGTTTATTGCTGTTCTGCACTAACCCTTTGTTTGCAATAGTAAAGCATTTTGCTGTTACAGAAATATTAATCATAATATTCAATTTCATTTAATGAACGGAAATTAATCTAACATATTTCAGCATCCACTATATATTTAATTGCCATAATGTGTAGTTAGTTAAATTAGAAATGAATAGAAATAATTGCTATCAAAATGCGATCATTTCAAAGTATCGAAATCAATATTGCTTACCATAATACTATATAATTATAACAAAACATTACAAGTCCTGGATAAAAATGATATTCCAGCTTATTGCAACATAAAAATACTCTATTTATACCTAGTTTTACGCTGTTACATATTTTCCAGCGGCAGTATTTGCATAACGCCTTCACTTCGACAAAAAATTAACTGTCGACCAATCAATTTGCATTTCGTCATATCAATAATTCATTGATACACTGACAAGACGTTCATTTGGTATTCGAAAAATGAAATTTTGTATACAATTAAACAAAAAGCCAGAATAAATTTGTTAGCAGTTAATCACCAGATTTATCCACACATGAATATACATCTTCTCCGAAACAATTATTTCTATCTATTCTGCAAAAATGCATGCAAAATAAAAGAGTATAACATTTACATGTAAATGTAAATATTACATTGATTATTCTTAAATCAACGTCATTTTCGCCTCATAGTAACGCAAACATTGTTGATTTGAAAATAAATAGCAAAGTTTATTGTGTATTAAAGTTTTTAATCAACGTTTTTGCAATGTCATCCTGCAAACATTTTGTTTTCAAACAGCATAAGTTCTGCTCAAATTAGAAACCGGAAGAGTTTGTAGATGTCCCGTCGACCGGAAGTTATTTGCAAACGAATAAATTCTATAACAGACAAGTCTACTTACGTCAATAATATTACATCGTTATCTGAAGTGATAGTTATATATCTAACTACATCTCGAAACTATGAACATGTCTCCTTAGAATAACTTAATCTCTTTGATATGGTTATATATAGTTGAACACTTATTCCAGATTTTCAAAACCCTTTTTTAAAAGACTTAAGAAAATCTGTTGAACGTTGAAAATATAGAACTTCTTGAATGATGTATCAGAAAGATAAAAATATTAATTTTCCGAGCAAAAATCGCGAATCCAGAAATACTTATCCAAAGAGTTATTTGAATTTAAAGATAATAATATGCATTTGAAGTCAGCAATTTGTTTTATTGCCACTAAATAGCCTGGGTAATACAGACATGATCGTTATTAAGACACGAAGTAAATTCAATTAAATTTATCTGTTCGTTAAATAAACAATTCGACTGTTATAAATTGACCGAATATCAGTGGAAAAGGCTTCTCGTTAAAGTTTATTCAACGAGTTAAATAAATTGGCCACGTTTATATTTCAGTCAGCTGTAAAGTAGGTGAAAATAAATTCGCAAAACTAAAATAAGCGAACAAAAAAAGGTTAAAACGTTACAATTTTGTTAGACAAATGTGATTCGTCAAAATCAAGTCATGTTTGCAAAACTATTACATACATTACACAAATACCAACAAATTGTCAATATTTTGTAATAAACTCGTAAAGTTATTCTGTATCTTACATTCGTGAAACTCATGTTTCTCTCGACGTAATCTGATATTTCATTTGATTAACATAATCATTTCCTGAGTACTATGATCAATCAAAACGTTGATTCAAGCAGATTCGACATTGATTTGCAGCGAATCAATTAGATGATTCATTATAGCATTAACAGATTGCTAAAAAGTGAAACGACCACTCGAGAATCCTTGCGGAACGGATGTAATTTTATCACTTCAATTACATAATTAATCATCATACGAAATGAATGCTTTTTTTAACCTTTTTTTTATAATGAAATCCTTAAAAGCCCTGCAAGAAGATATATGCCATTATAAGAGATTTGTTTTAATATTTCAGTTTCATTTAGTAGATTGAAAGAGTACTCGACCAATCAGAAATGTTCCAAATTAGTTCATTCAAGTTGAACATCACATCGCTTAATCAAAAAGTCATTGCAATATTTCAACTATTCTTGAAACTAAAATTACACTAAGGGAAATGAAATGACAAAAATTACTGTAATTCATTATAAAAGTGTTGTATACCAGCAATTTTAGACAAATTACTATAAAATGTAATAAAAATCATAATATCGATTATTATATATTTTATTTTATCGTAATTCTAAATTGTATTATAATTTGTTACAATTTTTATTACATTTAATAGCAGCTTTTTAAATATGTTCTATGTATAAATAAAATTTTATTTTTTTAATTTATTTTTAATATAATAAAAATTGTCACAAATTATATTACAATAGATTATGTATGATAAAATAAAGTATATAATACAATATAAAGATTTTTATTATATTTTATAGTAATTATTGTCATCTTATTTTTATTTCCTCAGTGCAGTGACATTTTTCATTTTATATAGGAAAGCTACAGTGTTAATCTAAAAACAACCGTTTCTTTCGAAAAGTAAAAAACCAAAGGTTATAAAATGAAACAATTTAATGATTCGTGACAGTATTTACGTCAAGCAACATAATAGTTTATAATTATTCGCCATGAAGAATTCAACGATAAATTATAATGATAAAAATGATCAATCGTTAATTGATCTGAATACCTTTGATTAACTAACGAAATGAAATGTACCCGCAAAAAGGTGACTTGAAATAGAAAAAGGTGACTTGGAACACATTAAATCAATCTTTCAAGCGTAGTTATACAATTAACTCGCTATTAGTCGTTGATTATTTTTTACCATCAAAGTTGCAAAAAGAACTTTTTTTAAAGAAATTTAATTTCGAAAATTGCTTTGTAATTTATTATCATTTTCCACAAGAACTTTTGACTGCGTGCAAACCCTCGCAAACTCATTGATCCGCGTCGTGCGGCTTGTCACAAAGTTGCCGATTAACCAGTTTACTGGTCGGCAACAAAAGGCAACATTCTTATTAGAAGGTGAAGTCATTGGTCCTTGGAATAAATGAACGGACACTGGGTTGCGCGTTTAAACAAACCAACTAGATTTTCCAAGGAAGAGAAAGAAGATTTGATTGCCGCCGCGGGTGTAATTAAACAAATCTCCAACGAATGGATAAAACCGTGAATATCGCAAACTGCAAGTTATTATCCGCGATATCTTCACGTGAAAAGAGTCATCTCATTGTGAGTGTCGCTTATTATCAGTGATAACAGTTGCGCTTGTTTTTAAATGCTAATTAACCCGAGCAGTTTCGATCCAACAAACGAGTTCGAGGAGATTCTGCGTGTCGCGCGATCGTTAACGTTCATTTCATGCAAACTTACGTGCAATTCTACAAGGAAACAGAGTTGCATTGCGGAGTTTAATTTCATCTTTCTATGTGTTTCTGTAAATTTTCATCAAAACGACTCGAAAATGATACGTTTTATCAACAGGAAATCTCAATAATTTATGATTTATACACCCAGATATTCATTTTGATAGAATGAATATAAAACATGTAACGTATTAATTACGGCAAATTTTCTACGAATGATAATAAAAAATGGATTTTTTAGAAAATGTTGCCAATTTGAACTGCAATGTCTTCAACGGAGAAAGTACTTTAAACGACTTTCAACAGAAATAAAAATAAGGTCCAATTATTGAGTTACAGGATGTTATTACGAAATGTAGATTTATCGGTGTTCAAAAAATTTGTTCGAAAAGTTTCGAGAATGCGAAATAATATAAGAGTAGTGGAATGATGCTGACTATTATTTTGCAACATTAATCAAAATATCAAAAAAGTGATAAAAATTAAAAATATTACAATGATTTTTTGAGTCTTTTTTTTAATTTTAATTGCAATAAACAACTAAAAAAATGTTTTGATGATTTGAACATATTTTTATATCATATAATGATAAGAATATACATACAAATGAACCCATATCTCTATATTCAAGTACTCTTCAAAGATCCTTCTGCTGCAATAAGACCCTTCGCATGCTCATTCCAATAGCACTTCCGCGGAAATAAAACGGGATTGATCCTGCCAAATACACCGCATAAATATTTTTCCTCTCTTTTTCTATCCAAATAACCATCGAATAATTCCCGATCGCCCTCTGAATTCATCATAAATACCCAATCCTAATCCTCACTAAACCTTCTCAAATATGTCCTGAATTCTCTTTTAATGAGTGCAAATATCCTTGATATTCTCACAGGACATCTAATAAATATTTAAATAGTATGAAACTGTCGTGAATATTAGCCTAGTTTTGAACTGAATATTATGTAATTTAAATGTCCTTAAACGATATTTGAATTATTACAAATGTTGCGGTTAATTAATTAAGACATAAAATGCTGTCAGTATAATATGAATGTTTTGGTAATAATTCCTTTGTTATATCAATTTTATTTTTTGACTAAAATTCTATTAACTAGTCGCTAACAATCCGGATTTATATTGAATAAATATAAGCATAGAAATAAAGCCTTTATAACATCAATATTGAATCGAACATCAATAAATTCAATGCATTGTTAATATTTTGCCGTTAAAACAATCGTTGTCCGACATTCAGTATATGTAACAATATATAAATAAGTCTTCATTTTATGAAATACAAGCAATGAAATGTAAAATAAAAAAGTTGAAATTATGAAAAAAAGTCGTTGATAAATTTCTCATAATTCTTGACGATTGTGATGTAATATAAATATAGAATGGGATTACAGGCATTTCATACAAAATATGATACCAAATAACAGCAAAAACACGACAAAAGTGTTTATATCGAATGGAATCGGCGGATATTAAAAAGTGAAATGTATTTCCATTTTGTACCTTGAATTTGTCAAAATGTGAATAAAATTACGATTTAGAAAAATTAGAATAAAATTAGTCATATAAATATTCCAGCAAAATTTAAATTATATCAAAACTTGGATCACATTTTCATTGTGTTCCAATTTCATATCGATAAAAATGAGCGAAGCATATAAATTTCCCGATTTTGAGGGAAAAAATAGTCAATATCGGATACAAATCAACTAAGCACTAAACATCAAAACATAAATTCATTGTCACGGTTCAAAAAGTTGAACCTTTAAATCAATATTATATATGTCTGCAGTACTTCCCCTACAGATAATGAATACACTTTAAAATTATTACAACAGCAAAATGTATTTTCGATAAAAAATGTAATATTTCTATAGTCGTTACTCTTAACGGTTCATGTTACATAATTGTATATAACTTCATTAAGTTATCCGTTGAATTATTAAAACTCCATCAACTTCTCGGACTTTGTATAAAATAATTGCTATAAATTGAATCTAGAAATCCACAAAAAGTCGAATCCACGTTCGATATTAATTCAACAAAACAATTTCCACTTGTATTTTTCATTACACAAAACTGACAAGAAAATTGTTATATATTAGAGTATATATATACATTTCCCCGTAATTTATTTCAATGTCTTATTCGTCCTTTTTTTCAGTGTTCAAAATGCTTTAATAACGATTTCGTTTGATAGAAATCGCGTAACATTTTGATTACATCACTGACAAGATAACGTTTATTTTCATTGGCACCGGCAGAAGAAAAAGTGTCAAGTGTAAATGACGGGAAGCAGAGAGAAAAATAGCAATTTCGCGCGCTTAACGCTGGGATATCGAGTGAGGGAGAAAGACATGGATAAAAAAGGGCAAGATTTTCTCTTTGCGGACGTTGCACTATTATCGATCGTCACAGGCTAAGTCTCTTTTTTTTTCTTCTTTCGACTTTTCCTTCGTCTTTTTCCACGTGTATGTAATGAATGCAACGCTGTACACAGTTATAAGCTTCATAACAGTTACCGTACAACGAGAAACTCTTCAAAAGCGCTTCAAGCTTCTTTCATATAGTAAATACAAAGTTCATTCTGTATTTTTGCAAACTACAAATTGATGAATACCAAATGAAGCAAGTGCGTAGACACTTGACAAATTATACCGTTTTATACATTTGCATTAAGAAATGAACTTGTTTACACAATTTCAGCGCAAAATCGATGGTTTATATTATTCTTATATTGCCGTCAATGCAGCTGATTTGAACACTTAAAATCGGTGATAATAAAAGTATGCACAACTTTTTTTTCTATTTCAAAAATAAGCACAGAAGTTTGTTATTGATTATATGTGATGAATTGTATTGAATGGTTATTTTTTCCGCAGTTCAGATAGAAAAAAAATCGGAAAAACTTTTCATGTCAGCGGAAATAATGTTTATAAAAAAGTTATCTTGTTAATTATTATAAACTGAAAGTAAACTGTGAAATTTATGTAATCAATTCATCAATACTTTGATTTTTTTTTTACTTTGATGCATTTCCTCTTTTTTTTTTTTTTTTTTTTTTTTTTTTTTTTTTTTTTTTTTTTTTTT
>JABFPJ010004937.1:0-12918 GCA_022817425.1 Gryon sp. ZL-2020 | reverse complement strand
GTAATTCTCATAATAAGGTTAAAATAAGAGATTAGTTCTTTCAACGAATTAGAAGTTGTAGAAAAAAATTACTTTAAGTTTAAAAATTAAATTTCTAACGTTCTGAAACAATATAGCGAATATTTCTACAGCATAAACTTCATTTCGTTTATGTCTACAAAAATCAACGAAACCAGAATTAACGTTTGAGTTGTACGGAAAGAAATATATTATGAAGAGGCTGTCTTTGCCACGTGATTTTTCAACTTCTGTTTACTTGAAGTTTACGAAAATCACGAACAAAGAAGATATCATAGACAGATTTTAGTGAACAACTTATTCAAAACTGTTTTTCAAATTCTTTCAAACACTTGTTCGAATTATTACACATCTGTCGAGTAAAAAAGTGTCATATTATTGCAAATTATATTCACGTAAAATTATTACATAATATAACAATAATTATGTAATAATTGATTATAAATTTTATATAATAAAATTCAAAAATTTTCGGAAAGTTAAATAAAAGTTTATTATACAAGCGAAAAATGTAATATTCTTATTAAATGGAAGTTACACTAGGAGAAAAAATATATCAAAAATACTAGACTCTGTAGCAATGTCAGGACAAAACGAGGTATTATAAAAAAATTATTAGACTTTTACGTAATAATTGTTGTGTTTTTAAGAAAATTCAAGAAACTTTTACCAAAAATTATTGAAAATACAATTATTAATACTAGTCTAGTTAAATTAAAAAGTCTAGTAATTTTTTAATATTATTTTGTTTTGTCCTGACATTGCTACAGAGTCTCGTAATTTTTTATATATTTTTTCTCTTAGTGTAAATAAAATATGTATCAATATTATTTAATTAACTTCATTTTAAAAAATTATTCTTTACAATGGTGAGATGTTTCAAGAGATGAAGAAACTCAAAAAACACATTTAGAAGCAATAACACCTGTCGGAACAAACTAGTTTTAATCGTATATAGCAGGTGCACTTTTTCCAAAAAATACGGAAACATTATTATCGATATTAGGAGCAAATTGCACAGCGGTGAATCGTGCTGAATGAGAAGGATGAGAAGAAAAAGGTGGCAGAGGTCTCATTCGTTTTTAGACTTGTTCTTGGTCTTTTCGGCGCGAACTTTCGTGCTCAAGAATGAGCAAGGTTCGTTGAAAGTTGGCTTATCTGGACCCATTAATGACGACTAAAAAATGGCCTATCTGAAGCAAACGTGTACTTTCACAGTCTGCGTTCTTATCTGACACAAGTTTTTCATTTGTTGATATTTCCGGTTCTTCAGTTCAGCCTACAATTGCAGATTGCAAGACTATTATCAAGATGTAGATAACGCCAAACTACAGTGTGTTCGTAAACTACGTTTACTGCGATTCAATCTTTGTACTTGAATTAAGTGACACCATTCTGGTTCACTACAATATTGCCAGTTTCTCAACTTTTTAAATTTTACTTTATATCTTTTTCGCAAAATAAATTATTTTCTATATTTATAAAATATTATTACATGATTTTATTTCAAAGTAATTATGATTGATCGTAAAACAGTGAGAATACATTTAATGTATTACTGTAAAGTAATTATGAATATAACTATAATATATATTTCTTCGTCAAATAGAAAAAAATATTTCGAGAAGAAAATTCATGGATAATTTAAATTGAATTAAAATGGAAAAGTATTTTTGCGTAACAACATCAAAAACATGATTGAACTTGAAAAAGCGATGTATAAAGGAATAACGTGCAAATTGCATTATCTCAAATTAACACGTGGGTAATTTAGAAAATTCATCCTTGGATTTAAAATGAAACAGATATACAGAGATGTTAAAGAAGTGAGCACGATATACGCTGTTTATACAAACTGCGTAACAGACGCAATGACGTCATTCGCAAAGGGGGAGAAACCTTTATCCCCATCACTTTGGCTCACCCGTTTCCTCCCTTGAACGCACCATGGAAAAAGAAACCGGATAAGTATGCCCGTCTTCTCTTATTCTTTTCTTTTTCGTTTTGTCTCTCTGTCTATCTCATTCTCTCTCTCTTTCCTTTTCTACGATACTTCTTACTACAGTTTTACGGTACGTTATTCGAAGTGTATTATTTATTATAATTATTTATAATTTAAAATTTAATTAAACTCACATATCATCTTTTATCAAGAATTGTTTTTATATATAGAATGTAAAAACCTATAAATGGAAAAGTCATTCGATAAGTACATAAATATGGATTTAACTATAATAATTGAAACTTACTACAGATATGCATATTTATTTTTTGTTCTATGTGCTTATGTAAAATTTAAATCAGTCAATCAGTTAACACTTTGCTTTATTTTCTATCTCAGTTTCAACTTTACATGACACATTTTTCATTTTAAACGACTATTGTAACATAAGAACGTAAATTCAAAGCAAAAGTGCGCAGGTTTTACGAAAACTGAATTTGCCAAAAAATAATCGTTACGTTTTGCTCATCATTTCAGCGTTTTTGGCAAGCGAATTTTCGAGTGACGTTTACATAAGTTTCATTGTCACCCGAATGTGCATTAATTATGCAACACTATTGCCTGGAGCGACGTAACGCGCATTAATTACACATTTTCAAATGTTTCGTAATATGTGGCAAAAGCTTTGTGATTCATTGGTTGATATAATATGTATTAATCTCAATCGAATGGTGTTCTATGATACACTTTCGTTAATAAATATATACGTATTTAACAATCAAACCCTAGTCGAGAAATATAGGATCGTAAATAATATGCGTTTAATGAAACTAATATTAATTGAACAGTATGTATAGGACGTCTATAGACCATATATATGAATTGCTTCTCATACGCAACAGCATATTTGTGACATATATGACATTGTAAGTCACACATATGGTACCAACTATAAATTTTATAACATACGGTATTATTCTCTAACTAGATATATAAACTTTCAGTTGTATAAACATTTTATACAAGTATTATTTAAACTTTTAAGTATCAATTTTGTTTTTATTTTGTCGAAATTGCTTATGTTAAATAGTTACATTTTAGCAGATTTTATAAAACCATCAAATTCCCTAACTGTCGGATGTTGGCACAATAATTCCTTCAGCGATAATCTAATTTGACGTACTATTTCACTCAAACGATTAAAAAGAAGTGCACACGTAATTCCGTCTTCAACCGGAAATCGTAGGCCAAATTCATTTCGGGACGTGTTTATTTTTGATGGAAGAGCTACATTTTTGTGTTTTTCCCTTCTTTATACAAATAACTTAATATCTTGTTTGAGAAAGATTTAAAACATGACGCAAATTAACTAAACTTAATCGCTGTGGTAGACAGGAAAGTAAAACGTATTTATACGTTAACTTTAAACTAATGACTTTTTTTACGATAAGTTCAAATTCCTAATGTTTTGTTTTTTTTTTTTTTTTTGTGATAATCGTACAAGTTCATTTGTAGTCGCAGTTAAAGTAAAAGACTTAACTATAGACTATAAGATGATTAATCGTTGAAGTTACTTTCTATCGGATGATCCCGCGATGGCATTATAATTTACTGAAATTAATTAGCTAACAAAAGTAAAACTTATATATTGTTTAATGCAAATAAATAAGCTTGTGTTATTAATATTAATTTAAATATCTTTTTCTTATGCTTTGAAATATAACAAAATAATTAAAAGAATAGAATGATGTTAATTAAACATGTCTGCGACTTTTAAAACGAGAATCGCTGTTGCAATTTAATACAGTATTTTCGCCATATCAGTTACAGCAAACACAAAAATCAATGTACACTGCAACAAAATACTTCTAAGCCAAATCCTTTGAGGGTAATGGGTCAATGGTTAAAGTTAAGTGATTTCTAACAAGGTCAAGTGGTTCAAACAGAAGGGCGAAGAGCTTCATTTTACCGAATGTAGACTCAATTCTTACAAATTTACGACTCATTTAATAATCATTTCGTAAATAAACTATCATTACAGCAGCAACCCACAGCTACATACTGCAATTTACAATCGTCTTAATGCTAAAGCTGCGTTCAACCAAAAAATTCACTGAAAAATGTTGAGATTTCATTTTACAGTTTTTTGTTGAGAACGTCAATCAGATCATTTTACTTATATCTTTCGTAATAGGATTCTATTTGTCTAAAAAGTTAATTGTGGTTTTAAATTACTTTATAATAAATATGATAATAAGTAATTAGCCGTTTGTAATAATACTTTATTTTTAATTAAATAATCGAATATCTTGCTTCTGAACTTTATTATTCATTCTCATTCTCTTTATTATTTCAAAAAGATTTAAATAGTCCGAATCTCTTTGTAAAACTTTTATAGTAATCCGATATAAATGGCAAAAAATAGACCAATTTTCATGTACTTTTAATGAAAAATAAAAGAGAGATATTCAGAAAAAGAAATAATCAAATTGAAGCTTTTGAAAACAAATATTTTAACGAAAAAATAATAATTCTTTTCTGAATTTATAGAAATGCTTTTTACTAATAAAATATGTAAATTTGTAAATACATATACAAATAGATATATGTTATTTAGCGATTTACAGAAATATTATCATTATTCAATTACGATTGAATTGAAAAATCAATAGTTTATATATTAAGTCTATTTCTGTTATAGTATCTAATTACAGTTTACAATAATGGAGCAAACGTTACGTTGCAATTTTTTTATTAAATTTTTGTTATTTGAAAATCATTGTGTTTATGAAAATTCTTGAAAAATATATTTTTATGAAAAGTTAGTTGAATCATAAAATCTAATATTACGTTACAATGCAAAAACATATTAATGAATTATTATTAATTAACTACTTTTAACACGAAATATCACTTTAACAAAGACTATTTTTATTCGTTTGAGTTCAAAAATATTGAGTGTTTATATTGTATTAAATACTGTATCATTACGAAAAAATATTACTAGAAAAACTTATACATCTAAATCTCCAAAGTAAGCTACCATTCCGACAAAGAATCATTTTTTATTAATATTAATTCTCATATGTTAACTCAAGACATGAAGAAATATTCGAATTAATTAACTGTATTGTGATTCGAATTAAGCATCGTGCAACCGCAACCGAAATTTAACGTACGTAGACTTATTTTGTTCTGTGGGCACCAGAGTGAAGAAGCCGGCTGGTACCAAAGACGTTTCCACAGAGCATCTGTCCACCACAGCTACACAGCTGCCAAATAACAGAACTGATCCGACCTCGTCTTGTCTCTATATCTATCTCCTTTATTTTATCCGTCTTTCTCGTTTTCTCGATCTTTCTCTTTTTCTCTCTTTCTTTCTCAATTTAGCATCTCCATCTTTGTTGCTGTTCCCTCGCTACCGATTCCGGTCGCATCTACGCCGTCTTTATCGCTCCTGCGGGCCGCATCCTTATGCCGCGGGGCCCGTTTTTCTCTTTGTAGTTGCATCGACAAGCTGCACGTCTCACACCCTGCGCGCTTAAGTGCCGCGATATGTTGCCGTTTTACCTGCCTCGTGCCACGACTCACAAAAGATGAACCTCCTCCTGGCTCTTCAATTGACTGATTCGCATTGAAAATATACTTAAAACGATTTATTATTTTAGTGTTGACATGATCAGCATTTTTTTCATCTATTTTTATAGATGAAATAGAACATTGACATATATTAATATACGAACAAAAAACAAAATATTTTTATTGATTTAAAGTATGTGAACTAAATTTTATGTAAATATATGTACTTATTATGAATTTACTTAGTTAACATCAAAATTACGAATCATGCAATTTTAAGTTCACTTCGGCGCGCAATAACAGAGATACCCTAAAATTCCACGCAAACTTTAATTAAAAATCACATCAAATTACACGTACAAAAATTGCCCGAATACTTATTATAGAACTTTTTCCATGAAGTGTAAGTTAAAAATTACGCTGCAAAGTGGAACGGAAAGCGTTGGAAAATGAGTACGTACTGAGAAACTTAATGACTGCGTCATTGTATTTCATCTGCCAATCGTAGCAAACACTTGTTATCTATTTCTCTGTGACTCGAACAACATTTTTAACACAATTTGAATTCTGATAACGATTGTCACACCTTAGTCACGCTAGAACCTTTTATAGAAAACCTTTAAGGCGTAACTTTATAGCGTCTAATTTGTCGACAAAATACGATAATTTTTATTCGCCGCTACAAGTATATTATTTCGCATTACACTATAAACTACAACGTCTAATTTTAATATCACAAATTATGCATTAACAGTACAATCAAAACTGGTTTTTCATTCTAATCGAATAATTAAAGTGAAATGTATACCTAAAAAACATTTTTCGCTGAAAAATTAGTAATAATTATAATGAAAATATATACACTTCAACATGAAAAATTACGACACATTTTATGCAAAATTTATGCAGAAATATTTTGATATATAAATTAATATGTAAATAAATAATTACAGTTATTTTCTATAAAATTCAATTAACTTTATAAATAAGTTAAATTATGTTAACTTGATTATAAATAAATGGTTATTGAGAGAAACATTTTAAAAAATTTAAATTAACAATATAAACATATAAATTAATTATATAATAATAATTGAATCATTATACTTTTTAAATATTAATAATAATCAATGAAAAAACGAAGGTAAAATTATCCTCGTAGTAGTAAAAATTAATTTCCTGAACTGTCCGAATGTTAACAATTAACTTAACAAATATTTTTCACTTTTCTTTTAATCAACATTAACTTAACATAATTTAATTTAATTCCATGCTTTCTTATTTTGTCTTTATCCCACTTCACTACAATGTCTATTCATAACATTTCATAACTACAGTAAAGTACAGTAATCACAACTTTAGAAAAACCACTTTTTTCTTTTAGTTATTCCTAAACCCAAATTTGCGATGAGATGTTTTATACCGCGAAACACATAAGGATCATAAAGTGAACGTTGCCTTAAGCCACGAACATTTCTCTACAGAAAAAACTGATTAAAATAAGAATTGCTTTCATCCCTCATAAATGTTATCAAAAGTATTCCAACGAACAGTGTAAATTACACTGTAAATTAATATCAACAAATTGTAACGCAAGTATATTTCATTAAAGTTGCGTTATTATTATGATCATCATTATATTTTGCCGTTTCCATTTGTGTTTTTTTATTTATTTTTTTTTCAGAATTGTGTTTGCTCGTTGATGTATACGTTATCAACACGCGAAAAATATGCATCAAAAACACAGTAGAATGAATCGAACACTATAAGCACAGCAGAAATCAGAACAAATTCTTATTCACGAATTCATGATATTCTTTTATAGTTTTAAATCTCAAGGTAACTCGAAGACGATGAAATATATCTGCTTACACTGCGCGTCGACGACGCTAATATATATATATGTATATATATAAATATATATATATATATATACACGAAATGCTTCTGTTCAGGACAAATTGCATATCGTTTGTACTGTCATCGATACGATACGTCGTGAATTCACGTTATTAAGATGCGTTCCAACGAATTATCGAATAATAAATTAGTTTTCAATGCAAATTAGATAATTCGTAATTATGCAAATCGTTGTTGAAAGCACGTTTTACTGTTTAAAACAAGCGCAGAACTATCACGTCGAGTCACTTAAATAGCCTGTTTTCAAAAAATGTAACACAGATTTTTTTCTTCTCATCAATGTCTAAAGGTAAATTAAATAAAGCGGCAAATACTTTTTTGCTCGCAAGATTTTGATAATCTTATTCAAACAAAATGAACAAAATCCCGTCATTTATTACGTATAATTACGTAGCCTGTAGAAGGGATTTTCGTGTCGCCATTATTCATCGAGACGCAGAAGAGTGTCATTGAGATATTTAAAGAACCTTTGTTGACCTTTCACTAGCGAGTAGATAACAAATATTTCTCGTCGCCGAATAATTCTTTCAAAACTAGTTCGCGGAATCCGATTTATTTTCAGAACAACAATGTTAATTCGAATAATCAGCAATGAAATACGTTTTTGAAATTTTTTTTTCAATTTTCAAAAAAATTTCTTTTTTATTTGTTAAAACTTGTTAGCTGAAATTATAATCGTTCTGATATAAGTGAAAATTTGTTTCACTTATTCAAACAGATATTATTTTAAATTGAGAAAATTGTTCCACTTTTTACTGTAAATAATCCACTTCAAATAAAAGGGTTATTTTTTTTATAAAACAAGTATAAGGTTGTCTCCGTTTTTAATAATTTTATTTCAAGTCGAAGAAATGTATGCTTGAATATATGATTATGTATGAGTATATAATGATTATCTGCAACATTGCAACTTGTTTAACGGAATACACTTGTAATCATTCTACGTGATGTGATCTGCTAGGATGGATATGTTAATTGTTTTTCTGAATACACTCATTTATATAAATGGGTGTGTTCGTATATAAATAATTTCTCATTATTTATAATTTCAAAATATGATGATTATCTGATTTGTATACAATGTTGGCTCTGTTTAAGATATTTTAATTTCATAAAAAATGATAAACCACATTTCACAATTGACAAATTATTATATTTGAATAAAATAGTTTAAAATATTCATAATATATTATATGTAAATGTAAACACAAATTAGTTGGAAGAACGTGCAATAATAAATATACGATTTTATTGTAAAATATATACATTTGCTTATAGAATCATATATTAGAACGACTTAGCAATTATCTTAAAACTGTTCTTGATTTGTCTAGTTAAATATTAATGCAATTTAAACATGATAGGACTATAATGCAATATCCGAGTAAAAAAAAAGAATGATCAATTTTTGATCAAAAAACCAAATCAGGTTTTGATCAAATTTTGATTAAATGAGACTGTATCTGACATTTTTTCCACCTGAAGTATTTTGGGTGGAACTAGAGATTTAGTCAGGACTCATACACGGTCATAGAGAAGGGATCACAAGGTTTCGCCCGGGCGAAGCCGGGGCTTCAGCTAGTATTTTATATATATTTTGAAAATATATTTTCGATCGTGTGAGAATAATCTTTAATTTGAAATATGTATATCAAAGAAAGTGTATCGTTCTTCTTGATTTTATGTTGATATAACACATATATATAAATGATCATAAATACTTCATATTACTTCCTTATTACTTGTCTTGTAAGGAAATTCAGATATAAGTGAGTAATAGTTAATTAATTTTAAAAGACAAATTACTTTTTGAATTTGAACTATTATTTTAAGTACGTCTATATATATAAGCAAATTTCAAACCAACTGGGATATATATTCGATATATAGCGTTTATTATGTCAGAGAGATTTAGTTCAAATACCTTATGGATCAATATTTAAATATATGAAAGGAGTTTCAGTATAACAATAAGCAGTTAAGTACTTGTTATTTGTTAAATAATAAGCTTAATCTGATATTAGTATAGCATAATCGATTATTGAAACATCTTCACCAAACTTCATCAATATTGAATAAATGTTCAAAAATTTGATCCATATTTTTCATTATCATCTGAACAAAATATGTAGAGAAAAATAAGAAATTCTGTTAGAATAATAAGAAGTAAAAAACATTCGAAAGCTTAACAGAAATGCTGTAAATTGCATTGTTTGTTCAAATTTAAATGAGACATAATATTTGAAATGAAAAAAAGGGCGCACTGAGAGCAAAAACCAATAAAAATTACCATGCTTGTCATAGTAAACATAAGTAATATTGTCGAAAAGGTAATAAATATGTTGTTTAATTGACATTTTGTTATTTTAATTGACTGTTGTTTACAGTCTGTATTTAAGTATTATATGTAGTTATGTTTAGAACAATTTGGTATGTTGTTGATAATAAATGCTTGCTTTTCATTATATTTTATGTTTTACTGCCTTCAAATATTACCATGGTAGCACGGTAAATGTTTCGTACAATAATTGGTATCTATTTATGTTTGATTATTTGGATGAGTGAGTTTCCCGATACGACTTTTTTCATAAACAATGAAATAGTACAGTGGATAAAACAGCAGCTTAACACTTTGAAGACACGGGAGAGATTCCCGGAGAAAGAGATTTTTAAATGAATAAATCTAAATTAAAAATAAATATATGTTATAAATAAATTTTACCTTACTGGTACATTAAATTTGTTGTTTTTATCATTTATTCTTATTATATTGTGAGGATAAATTATACCCTACTGGTAAGGTAAAATTTGTTTTGTTTTGGAACTGATTTTACATCTAAAAGTTTCTGAAAATAAACCGGAAGAAACGTAATTTTTAATGTTTACTTATTATTATTGATGTTTACTAAACAACATGGTAAATTTAATGATATTTTCACAATATTTTTTATTTATTTTTTGGCTCAGTGCGAAAGCAGAAATGGCATGGGGTTGATGCAACTATCTTTTGTACGAACAACTATTCGTCTTATAGCTTGTGGTAGACATCTGCTTGATACTGTGTTTTTCTTCCCTTCGGCTAGACCGACAACAACGTCTCCCACAACGATTCACGTGCCAGATCTTTTTCTACTTTGCAAAATTTCAAGCCTAATTTTCAAGCAGCCCCTTCCGGTGTAAAATTGCTCCTAATTGCGAAGAAAATAAAGCAAACAAAAGAGCAAGAAATAATGTCGAAATATCAGTCAAATTAAATGTGAAACAATATTTACGTTTGCACTCATATTTCGATTGTTTCACCTCCGTGTGTGACTTAATAAAAATATTGGCTTTCCGTAATCAACAAGCGGAAGTTATGTTACGAAATCGACTCGAGGGTTTCGGCTTTTATAAAATATAACAACACTTTTTGAATGTAAAAAAATTACACTGTTTGATTCAGTTTTCGATTCAAGTTTCTATCATTCTATCATAATATAATAGAATGATTTTTTATTGAATAGAACAGGAAAATGTAATAATTCCAGGCAAAAAGAAATATCATGATATAATGACGAAAAATATATACTATAACTGCAAAGTTTAATAAAGTTAAAACAGTTTTTATTCATAAATATATCCATGAAACTTGTGTATTAGTTAAGAAAGACCACGACGTTTCATTTTGATAACTGAAATATTTCATGAGATGCTTCTGTGTTACAAGTTTTGTTGCAGAAATTTAATTATAAAATGTTACCCACATCTCATAAGTTTAAGTATATTGTAATTTAAAGTAGTTCGGTCGTTTTATAGTTTCCAGTGATAATTGATAAAAAATTAGTGGATTAGTTAGTTCAGTAATTATAAAATGTTATGCGATTTTTTAATGATGGTGTTGCCGACTTAGATTAGCCATAAAGTGAATTTGAAAAAATAGAATTTTAACATTAGCTCTTATGGAGAAATGTCTTCAGAGTATTTAAAAAATGATATTTAAAAGTAACTAACACTGATGAATGAAAAACATATATGAAAATAGTATCTTTGATTAATGTAGATTTATTTATCACTTTAAAAAGTACACCTTACCGTACTTGCTTAAGAGAAATTACGCAAAAACTAAACATAAAATCTGACATTTCTACAAATGGCTACCATACTGTTATCGTGAGCGGAAGAAGAGGTGCCAATTGAAAGCGCAACTAACTTAAATTATTAAAACAGTAATCAGAACGAAAATAATATGATTGCATGATATAATTACATAAATTTAAAAAAATTTAAGTAATAAACATTTTATTCAATAAATAAGTGATCATGAATAAATTTTAGTCAAATAAATGAAGTAAAATATGAACCTATTAATTAATTGTAAAAAGTTAATTATAAAAATGTGTATTAAATCAAATTTAATAATTTCTGTATATTGACAAAGTTTCTTGATAATTTATAATTAAATATCAATTTAAATGAATAAATTGAATGTTCAAATTGAATGTTTTCAATTTGAACACGACACTTTTGACATTTCGCAAGTAATACCAACCATAGAATAACATAACCTGAACGGAAATCAAGTTATAGTACAATTTAAAAACTATTTATTTTTAATGCATTTATAGCGTCATATTTTGTGTAATAAATAAAAAATGAATTTTTAATTTCCATTTGTTTTAATTTTTTCATCAATTTGCATTTTTTTTATTTCATCAAAGAATTGCTTTTTTGACTAGCTTCTCAAACGACCGAACTACTTTAAATTTTTACCAAACTGTACCTATTATGAAATTATCATTTCATTAAGTAAATAACCAATTTATTAAATTTATTCGTTAAATTATTCTAATTCTATGTATAAGATATCTGTGATACATAATTAAATCTAGCATCTTTATTTAAAAAAATTTTTTTTTTTTTTGATTGCTTATGAACTCAAAATTTACATTAACAGCGATATTTTATTGTCACAACAAACCTAATTTAAAATAGTTTTTATCTTTTCAAAATTATAAACTGATTTTACAACCTTTTAAACTCCGATTTTTTAACATTCATTTTAATTTTAAATAGAGTTACCTGTTTTTGCTTTTAAACCACAGATATATTGTTAAATAACATAAAAAAACATTTTAAAAACTTTTTACAAAATGAATGATTTATTTTCTAAATTTTAAAATTGTATAAAATATTGAAAATTGTTCAAAACAAATTTTATAATTTGAACATATTGTCGATGAATTATACCCATGTACAAACTTCATATTTATCTACAAAAGAGACATACTTCAAAAGCGAATAAAGTATTTTCAAATATCGGATTCCGGGGGGTCACGAAGCATGTAGCGGTTGTTGGTAATCATGTGCACACGACTGTAAATCGTTCGCGCGCGCACTGGAATTTATGTCATCGATGAACATCGGGAAAATATTACTTTCATTAAGTGTCATTATCAGGAAGCTCTTGAAGAGTTTTAACA
>JABFPJ010004936.1:0-12919 GCA_022817425.1 Gryon sp. ZL-2020 | reverse complement strand
ATTCGAAAATAGTTTAAGATTTAAATATGTTTAATATATTAACATACGTTCGAAATGCCATAATTTGAATAATTTCTATCGTATTTTCATGCACGATAGCTCAAATTAAACGCAAAAGTCTCTACTTTAATATGATACTTTTGAAATTATGAAATAATTTATAGTATTTGAATAATTTACATGAAAATTACTACAAATTCATTCCTAAATGTCATGATCCAGCATACAGAAGCCTATTAACATTACAATATTTGTATTAATGTTTTATACAAATTGCAATTAACAAATGATTTTGGAATCGTAAGTTATTGGATTTATATTGTCCAATATTTAATTGGCTAATTTTTATGAATATAATTTTCCAATGAGTCATTACAATTGAAAGTATTGTTAATGTATACTAAGCTAAAGCAACTTTTTATTTTAATATATTGTAAATGGCCCCATTTTTTTATATAAGAATCCTTATTGGAAAATGACATTAAAAAACCATTTCCTTTAAGAAAGGTAATTGTTATAATAACTTACATTTTCTAAATACAACGTTTATTGTATTTCGAATTAAAATCCAAAATAAAGTTTGAACCCACAGGGATGAAAATATATTTCTCAAAATATATTTGAAATATATAATTTCTTGCCGTTTTACGTATAAAAAATATATAATCTATAAAGTTTTTATATATTTTTTATATATTTTTACAAATATATTTTAGAAAATATATAAAAAATATATGCCAGTTATGTAATTTCTTGCCGCAAATATATTTTTTTCAGCAAAATATATTTTATATATATTTTGAAAATATATTTTCGATCGTGTTAGACATATTAATTAGTTTCCATATGCTTGATAGATATTTGGATTAATAAAAATCGCGATTTTTCGAACAAATTGATTTTTTTATTTAAGTCATATTTAAATTAAAATATTAAACATATTATAATAAGCAATGAATTAATTTTTAACGTTTTCGATATTATTCAATCGTTATCATAAAATTATCATTATTTTTTACTCATTAATGTAATATAATATTAAATAGAATGTTATTTTCT
Source organism: Gryon sp. ZL-2020 (assembly GCA_022817425.1). NCBI lineage: Eukaryota > Metazoa > Arthropoda > Insecta > Hymenoptera > Scelionidae > Gryon > Gryon sp. ZL-2020. Next base: position 11,860 of record JABFPJ010004936.1, on the reverse strand, counting down.
TTCAACTAACGAAACTATATAAGTCAACTTACTTATTTAGTCTGCTACTTTGTTAGCAAATCATTTAAATTATTTGACTACAAGAATTAACTAAGAAATTAGATTACCTTTTTAGTTAAATAATTTCAATTAATTACCTTATTTAGTTTTAATTTAATTTTCTTGTAGATAATTAATTAGTTTTCTGATTTTAGTTAGTTTTTCGTAGTTATTTCAAAACTACGGAATTAATTAAATTAACACAATTTTTGAACAGTTTTGTTTCTGTGACAGACTTTTTCCAGCAAACAGAAACATTTAAAAACCATTAGAAAATTCCTACTGGTTTCAAGTGTGTTTTTTAAAAGGTTAAAATATTTCAAAATATTGCACCGCAGTACTGTTTTGAACCATCAAAAAAATAATTTTCTATTCTATCGTTTAAAAACGATATAAATGTTAGGATAACTGCAGTTATTAAACATTAATGACTAAAAATGAATTGTTGATCAAAAGATTATGAAACATATAGTAATAATCATCATAATTACGTATTTTTTAATAATCTATGAACAACTAAAGTTATATACATATAAGTTCTGATGTTACGCGCTTCGTGTCTTTTGTTATAAAGATATTGTTATTAATTATGAAAAACTTAATGTAGTTTTAAAATATGTAACAACTTCCACTATACAAGTTTTTTTCTACTCAAGACTTAATATTATGATATTATTTATGACTTTCATCAAGTGAAAGCCAAAAACCCGCACGATGCAAAATATATGAGAAAATATAATCGAAAATATATTTGGAGAATATATTTCAAAATATATTTCAAAATATATGTCAAATATATAACTTTTTGCCGCTCAAAATATATGCAGAAATATATGTACAAATATATGTTGAATATATATTTGAATATAGGTATAAATATATTAAAGTATATATTTGAAAATATATTTATACATATATGAAAGTATATATTTGAAACTATATTTATAAATATATGAAAGTATATATTTGAAACTATATTTATAAATATATCTGAAGCTATATGTATGAATGTATCTGAAAATATATGTATAATTATATTTATAAATATGTGTACATATATTTATCAACATATGTGCAAAAATATATTTATAGATATATTTATAAATATATTTATAAATATATGTGTACTTATAATATGTTTCAATTTATTATATTTAAATATTATAATAAGAATATTATTTAATTATATTCTTATTTTAATTATATTTTATTATAATCTGTTTGTTCAATTTCTTTATATATATACACATTAAAATCTGTATGGAGTTGTAAAATAAAATATTATATACAATAAAAACATACATTTATTAAACACAATATTTGTCTTATTACAAATTTCAATTTTTACGTTTGTACTTCGTTACAGAATTCAAAACTACAACAATAAAGTGATATTAGAAGTAAGTAATGTTGGAATTATAAAATAAAACTTAGCCTATGTCTTAAATTTAAAGAGAACTAACAAAAATTACAAGTTATATTTAGTAACTTCAAGATTCAACATTCATTTTTAAACATTTAAAACGTCTTTCTTACCATTTTATAAATTTGCAAATCATTAAAAAGAATTATATAAACAAACATTTCACATATTGTTGGATCTAATCAAACGAAACATCTAATCTGTATAGTCTTCCTCTCCATTTATCTCAATTTCATCCTCTTCTTTGCTGTTATTACCGATGTTCTCCTAAAAATGTATTATTTGAATGGAATAAATTTAAATTTTAACTTTTTTAATTGAAATTAAAATAATTTATATATTTACATTGTTATCCTTTTCTGCAAGATTTAGTTGCCGACGAATAGCAACTAACTTGTTATTGATTGCCTGACCAAATCCGGAATCAGTATATGTTCCTTCGAATTTATTTTTCACACAATCTGAAAACATGCATAAAATAATAAAACCATTTCATACAAAATAGTTTGTATGAAAAAGACAGAGCTAACGGTAAATCAATTATTGGAAGAGAGAAACAATGAATTTACCTTGAATTGCCCTTAAGATATCTTTATCTAGACCAGTCAGTTTTGGTGCAACGTCATTTTTCTGTTTTTTTGCATTTTTCACTTTCCTTTCGCCACCTTTAAAATTACTCCGTTGCAAAACTTCCATTGGAAAAAGAGCCACAACCAATGCGATAGCCATTGATGTGTATGTGGGTCTGTTATTAATATCCGTCCATTGCCTTTTGGATACGAACACACCGCTACCCTTTTCTCCAATTTCAACCTAAGTAAAACAATAAAATGCAATTGAATAATTTATAACACACTTACTTTTCACATACATTTACACATTTACTTTCTTTTTTGTCTTGTCACATTTTATTTATTTTTTTACTTTTTTTTGGATTTTTGATAATATACTATTATTTATTCACACCTTTCCATTTTCTTCTGATGATTCTTTGGATGTAGATTTCATGGCGTTAATATCTGCGTGAATCTTATCGATCGTTCGTACTAAGTTGCTCACCATTTCTTGAATTTGCAAATTAACTGAAACATTTATTCATAATATTTTAATAATGTTTTTCTTATAAGATTTTGAAATTTTCTATATTTTTCAATTTTTAAAGCATTGTCAAATATTTCAATATTTTTCTTTATTATTTAAACTTATAAAATGTTGTATACATTTTGTAAGTATATTTTATGATCATTTTTAATAATAATTTTTCTTATTTTATATACCAACCTCTCATTAAGTCTTTGAGATCAACTGTTTCTTGTGTATCTTTTGCGATTTCATCTTATTTAGCAGCTGAATGTTCTTCTGGATCGAGAATTGAGTTTTTCGATACACGGCTATCGCTTTTAGAGATCTGTAATATAGACGTATTTTAAATGTAAATTTCAATAAGTAAATTTCAAATTTCATAAGAGCACACAATTGTTCGAGGGATTTTCGATTGTCTATATATATAAAAAGTAAACAAACAAAAACAAAAACAAATTAATTCAAAAATTAAATATAAAATAAAAAAAAAATTTTTTTTCTTACAAAAATCATACTAAATATGATTTTCACTTTAATTATAATTAAGAAAAAAAATAAATTTTTTGTATTTTCACAAATTATATGCACAAAAATAATATTTGATTCCAACATTTTAAAAATAAATTGTATGTAATGTAAACAATCTAAATATAAGAATATATAAAAATATATAAATATAAAAATAATTTTATTAAAAAAATGTATACACAATAAAAATCAACATTGTGGGAAATAAATAATTACTTGAAACTTTTATTATAATTCCATCGTAGCATTTCCATCCACCTGGTGGTGGTTTTGCTGTATCCCGCCACTCAATGACGTATAACTCATCCGAATCAAAATCCTCTTTTATGTAATTTTCATAATTGAAATTTTTTATCCATTCTATCGGAACGGATGCTGAGAATTTTCCAGCATCTTCGCCACCAATCCACTTGATCAGCGCGTACATATTTTTAGCCATGCTGCTGTAAATTAAGAAAGGACAGAATATTTTTAGCTAGAAAGAAAGTAAACTCTCTTTTTTAAAAATCATTGACATTATCAACATACAAACATTAAATTAGTATTATTTTTTAATCAACATTACTTAAAAACAATAGCGATTCGCTATTTCAGTTTTCTCAGTTTATTATAATTTTTTAAAATCAAAATAAATGTGTTATTGTATTTGCATAACACTTGCCAAATGTACGAAATAAATAAACACAAAAACAACATCAACAACAACAACAATATAATATAAAACAAAAAAATACGAAACAACAACAAATAAAAGAACAATATTTTAATGTATAAAATATAAATTATAAATAAAAAATAGACTAAATTGTGGTTATACTTACTGAAATTAGTATAAATACGTAATGCGGGGGGGGGATGTATTCGATTTTTCTTTTTCTGTTATTAATTCACTTTATCAATTTTTTTTGTTATATTTCACTTTGAATAAAATTAATAACTTTGATCAGTCATAAATAAACTATAAGAAACTTGTAGATAGAAACTTGTAGATAAAATTCATCAATGAATTTTAGAAACACTGGCGGTTACGATGTCAACAAAAACAACCACATTCCATTGTCGTCGATTGGAACTATCGCGCAGCCAAATATTAGATGCCTCGTACGCGCACTGAGCTCTGATTTGGCGTATTCGGTAAAACGAATGTTTTGTATTAATAAAGGATGGACTGTTAATACATCGTTTGTCCTTTATTAATAGCCATGCAGTGTTTCTCGAAAGGCGCCAATTGTTGATGTTGTTGTTTCCTTTGATGGCTAAGAGACTATATGTCTCTGTACGCCAGGATTGGTTGGATGATCCAACTTTCTGACTTCGATATTTATAATATTCTATTAAACGTCAATTTTTCATAGCACTATTCACATTATTCATAAAAAAAATATCACTTCACTAAATCAAAAAATATTACTCATACACATTACAAAATTTTCATTCGAATATATTTAAATTTATGAGATACATAAACTTCAGATGATGTCGAAGTAACCGTCAGATTTTAGTCAAACCAGGGTGAACCACGAGGAGGTATCCGATCGGATTCATTCACCCGCCAATTGTTGAATAAAAACAATAACACTGTGTATATATGTATAGATAGTCGTTATACATGCGTGTTTTTCTTTACAAAACGTAATAGAATGGTGGCGCGCAAAGATCATATATATATTTAAAGTTCAGTTTTTAAACCGTAATTTTAAAATATGCATTTGTAATTGTGGAATCAATTTTTATTAACTTTCTTAATAAAAATTATTAAGTAGATTGAGCATAAAATTAGACAATTTAAATTTGTATGTTATTAATTTGTATGTTATTACAATAATTTTACTTTAATTATTTATCTTTGTTCACTTCATTATGAAAGATCAAGATGCAAATATTTGTAATTATATATTGTCATGATTTGTTTAACATTTTGTTACTTGTATATATGTATATATCCAATAAATATATAATATATCCAGTAAAACTTTTTTGTTATGCTTTAAGTATACATTCATTATTTATTAAAGAAGAAATTTAATTCTTTCAAGTGAGCTTTTGAAATACCGATATTTCGATGTTAGCTGCAAACCTACGTTGTGCCCAAAAACATGCATACATGATATATTACTAATTATTCTAGTCATTTTTAGTTTAAATGTAAAGCTAGAGATTTTTAATTTTCGACGTATATGGTAGCCCTCTTTACAATTATTTGTTTTATGATTGATGTTTTACGAAAGATTGATGGAGCTCTTTATTTAGCTAAATAATATTAACATTTTCCGGAAAATGTATGTTTTATGCAAGCAGTAATTGCTAAAATTTCATTCGTAAGCATTGAATTATATTAAGATATAGAAAGTACAACATTTTTAACAGTAAGTGGCAGGTAATTATTGTATACATATTATATATATATATACATATTTATTTATGTTCATTTTTCAGAATTTAATTACTTAATAATTTCAAATTTTATTTGTGTTATTGTAACGATCTATATATATATATCGTTATATATAAATATAAACGCTACCCAGTTTTTAAAGTAATTCGAATTGATTTTTAGTAAATATATATATATAAATTATACTTCTTTTACAATTATTTTTATTATATTTTCATTGATTTTTTTTTGAATATTTTTATTGATTTTTTTTTCATTGAATATTTTTCTATTGATGTTTTTTTATTTGATATTTTTATTGATTTTTTTTCAATGAATATTTTTATTGATTTATTTTTCATTGAATATTTTTAACTGGCAAATGTAAAGTTATGCATACTTGAATAAGTCCATAAGTATCAAATCTGATAAAAAATAAAACATTATAATAAAAACCACAACTATACAAGTATGATTTTTTCTCTCATAAAAAAACCAATCAAACAAATTTAATGTTATTTAATTTATATGAAATTTAATTAACGTTGTGCAATAACACAAATTATCTAAAGTCAAATATAGTTATACTATATTATTAATTAAATTGATTTTTTCAGTGTTATCAAATTAACGATGCATCGTTTAAACAAAAAAAGATGTTACAGACAATATTTATTGAACGGAAGTAATGCAAGCATTCCTGAAAGAACGAAGCGATACTGGAAAGTACAGAAACTAGAGGAACCGACGTAAGAAATGTGTTGATATCGACACTTTATAAATGATAAAATTCTAGACCAATATGCTAGACTTATGCTAAATTAATTTTCTCGCTGCTATCTATGATTGTCTTATTTTAAATCTATGATTACATGACATCATTCATGACATAAAGCTATGATTTTTGCCTGCGTATAGAAAAATTCTAAAATTTTTAATCTCAATTGCTCAAATACTAAGAATTATATATATTCAACTAAGATGTAAATAGATAATACAGATTAAGTAAAAATTCTGTTGTCACGTTGATTAATTGAGCAGTAACACAAAAATTGTTGCATGATTTATGAAATTAAATAAAACTCGATAAAAAATGTTAATATTTAATCATGTCTAAATAGGCATGATCAAATTGTATTCTATTGTATGGATAGAGCATCGATACGTCTGATTTTTATATTTAACTGAATAAAATATATTTCAATTAGATTTAATTTAATAAAATTGAGTGCAATTTTGATACTTGATTTTAATTATATTTTATGAGTTATGTTTGAACACGATCAGATTTACAAAATAGATACAAATAGATAAAATTGTACAAAATTATATTTATTATATATTTATTTATATTATTCAAAGCAGTTTAAACCAAATTTCTTAAGATATTTTTTTCTTTTTACATAGATATAAAACTTTTTTATCGTTAATGATTTTATGTTTCAAAATTGCAAATGTATAAATTTCGTTTGTTCTTTACAGCACTGACTCTCAGGCATTCAACAATGGCGAAGAAAATGAATTACAATATATACCTCTTAATGAGGTTAGTAAAGCGTTAAATAACATAATGTTTTCGTTGAAATGTAATTGTTAGAACTTTTTAATACTTTGACTTGATGAGAGACAGAAAGAGTCAATTTTTAGATACTATTAGCTTTTTTGTAGTAGTAAATTTATCTTGCGATACTTCCTTAGTCTACACATCACACATACTTTTCCATTTCACGAGTCACCTTGCACTTTTACAATCAAGATTCGTATTGCCCTGATTTCAAAGTATGACTGTGATTATTTATAAGCAAACTTTAACATCCTTTTTCATTTTCCTTAATTATACATTCATTTTGCTCAACTAAATAATTAATCACAGATATATATTTATATTATATTATACATTATTATATATTGAACACTTTATATTGTGTTTTACATATTTTATATTTCAAAGTTTTATTTAATAATTTACTGATATTAGTATTGATGCCATTAATATTATATTATTATTTATAGGTTTCGAAAACAGAAAATGAAAGAGAATCTCCGGTCGTGGAAACATTTACTACGACAAGTAATAATGAATCTTTTGAAAATCCCGAATCTTGTTTAAGCTTTGTCGCTGAAGATCAGCCAGTATTAAAAGAATCACAATTCGAGGATTCTAATGATCTCAGAGACGTCATAAGTTCCGATGAAGGCTTGATCGACAATAATGTAATATATTAAATTTTCTAAAATACTCAAAATTCTCCATTATAATTAAGTATATAAAAAAATTAGAAAAAACAAATTATTTAAGAAAATCAAGTTAAAATTAATAAAAAAATTCAATAATAAAATCAATTCGTGGCTTCTTTTTCGTATTTTCCAGAATGATCATTGGATTGCTTACGGATCTGAATCTGAATCAGAGAGTGAAATCATTGAAGATGATGTTTCGCAAATTTTCAGGAATGAAAATTGTAACTTTTTAGGCGATTCGAAATACGAAGATGAAAATAAAGTTAGGAAGGACAACGTCGATACTGGTGGCAATAATTCACCTCTTCATTCCAGTGTAGATGAATGCACGGAGTCATCAGCGCATACGACTTTTCATGCAAACTTGCATGGATTTTCGATAGAAGATCTTAAACATTTTACGTTGTTAAATGTTATAAAGATTCGGCATAATTTAGAGTTCGTTGTCGGCGAAGATTTTGCTACTATGTTTAATATCGTTACCGAGTCTTCAACTTTTAAACCATCGAAACATCATCTTAATAAAATTTTGTCGGAATTTGCTTCTTTTATAACAGTTCATCATATATGTGAAAAATGCAATAATTATGTTGCGATGCAAAAAGAAACAAATATAAATGATTTAGATGAATATAAAGAAAAAATCAATTGTAAATCATGCGGAAACTGCATTGATGTTAAATCAAATTTAAAATCAGGATGTTTTTTTTTATATTTGTCATTGACTAATCAACTTCAGCAATTATTCTCGAAATTTGGTGATTCATTACTATACTCTAAAAATCGTGAAAAGATTAACAATTATGCTTACGAAGACATTTATGACGGACAGGCGTACAAAAGAAACAAAGATATTGATTTGAGTCTCAATTTTAGTTACGACGGCGTCCCTGTATTCAAAAGTTCAACATTTTCTCTCCATCCAATTGTGTGTACCATTAATGAAATTGCTCCAAAACAACGAAAAAATTATGTTTTGTTAAGTAGTATTTGGTTTGGCAACAAAAAACCAAATGTAAATTCTTATTTCTTGCCGTTAGTTGAGGAAAGTAAGTGTCTGTATAATAATGGTTTCAGTTATATATATAATGGAAATTATTATAATAAAAAAGTCAGAGTCCTAGCTGGTATTTGCGACTCGGTAGCGAGATGTGACGTACGATGTACCTCTCAATTTAACGGCGAGTACGGATGTGGCTTATGTACTCATCCCGGTGAAAGGGTTGAGAAAGGCAAAGGTTCGGCAAGAGTGTATCCGATAAGTTCCGACTTTGAAGTTAAAATGCGTACACATGAAAGCACGGTTGATTATAACCCAAGAAACAAAATGGGCGTAAAAGGTCGATCAGTCCTTTCAGAAATTCCAGAATTCAATATCATATGGAATTTGCCACCAGATTGGATGCACTGCGTTGGTTTGGGTATTTGTCGTCAATTTGCCAAACTTTGGTTTGATTCGTCTAATAATGGCAATGAGTTTTATTTTGGCTCAACTTTAACGCTTGTTGACGCATTAATATTATCGTTTAAACCGCCATTAGAAATTTCGCGAACTCCGAGAAAAATGTCCCAGTGTAAACACTGGAAAGCTCACGAATGGGTATGCTGGTTGTTATTCTATAGTTTACCAGTTTTAAAACAAGTTTTTCCATCAAAATATGTAGAACATTGGGCTTTGTTGGTAGATGGAATTTCTATATTATTAAAAAAATCTATATTAAAATCAGAAATTTTATATGCTGAACAATGTTTATTGCCATTTGTCAAAGATATAGAAATTTTATACGGAAAATGTAATGTGTCATTTAATGCTCATTTACTTACACATTTGTCTCAAAGTGTTTTAATGTGGGGTCCACTGTGGACACACAGTGCGTTTATATATGAGGATTACTACCAACAAATCCTTAAATCTATTAAAAGTTCACAAAATGTAGCGTGGCAGGTTTGCAATTCATTCAGGTTAAAAAGCGTTGTTACATATATTTATAATTTATGTTATGATAAGTTTTCTGAGAAAGAGCGTTTATTTATAGATAGGATGTTGCGCAAAAAAGTTTATCCAAATTTGACCGATTGTAAAGATGACGTTTACCTGTTGGGTAATCCAACTATTAAACGACTATCTCGACCACATTTCCTTAGTTTTCAGCGAATTAATGTAAATTTAAATTATAGTTCCACGTTTCATTATTATGACAGAGTTCTGTATCAAAAAAATATTATCCACTGCAAGGAATATTCTAAAGTGCAAAAAAGAAATAGTTTCATCGTAATATTAACAGATAACAATGTATTCGAAATTGAAAAGTTTATTGTTCTCGGAGAAAATTCTGACCAGCAGTGTTATGCCATAGGAAACTTTTATTTAAAAATGAATAAACCATTTTTATTAGATCGTCGATTATCACATATGATTATTGTTGAAAACAAAGATGAGCATATTTCTGCGATACCTGTAAATACTATTCGAGAAAAAGTCATGTTATTACCGTTAGGAAGAAAAGGAATTGCAGTTGCTTGCATTTATTCTAATCATTGTGAGCGATTTGTTTAACTAGTATTAGAGATTGGTATATATGCGATTGATAGATTTGACTAGTGTTAAGCGATTAGTTTAACTAGTAATTATATTGTGTAAACATTTTTTAATATGCGGATATTAAATTACTATTTGCTATAAGTTCTACTAATAATAAGATTATTATTACTATACGACTTTTTAAATCTTTATATCTCGTAAACTTTGTCATCGTGCGACAAAATATAATATTTATTTTGTTATATTGAATAAATTTTCTTAGATTATAGTAGTTAGTGTTTAAATTATATTAAACATTGTAAAACTTCATTGATTTAATTTTTCATGTATAAATCGAATTTTAAATTTAGAAAGACATTGGAATATAATATATATAATGGTATATTTGTTAATAAATTTTAACATAAATACGTATAAACATCATATAAAAGTATATGTGAAAAAACATATTTGCATATATTTTCATAAATATTCGAAAATACATTCAAATATATATATTGAAATATATACCGTCAAATATATTTTGAAACATACTTTATAAATATAAAAATGTATATAAAAATATATGTTTACATATATATTTAGATATATAATAAAATATAATCGCAGATACATTGAAAAACATATACAGGAATATATGTCAAAATATTGACAGAATATATGTTATAAAATATGTGTCAAAATATATTTTAAAATATATTCAAATATATATGTTTGCATACATTTTCGTATATAAACTTAAATATATTCAAAAATATATTGAAAAATACATTCAGGAATATATGTCAGAATATTCACAGAATATATGTTATAAAATATATGTCAAAATATATTTAAAAATATATTCAAATATATATGTTTGCATATATTTTCGTATATAAACTTAAATATATTCAAAAATACATTGAAAAATACATTCAGAAATATATTGCCAAATATATTTTCAATTATATTTTGACATATATTTATATAAAATATATTCAAAAATATATACTGAATATATGTAAAAATATATGAAATATATTCGAATATATTTTTACATATATATTTGAATATATTTTCCATCGTGCGGGATAATATTGTTAAATATTATTAATACAACAAAAGACACTAACTCCGTGGCAGCAGAACTTCGACTTTGCCTTAATCTGCAAGTTTTGTTTATTTGTAGGGCATAGGAGTCTTATATATTTTATGTTGGCGCCGCACAAAATTACTCTACAATGCAATCTGGAGACGTATTTGCCAATTAGCTCCAAATCTAAGGGAAAATTTACAAGAGGTTCACGGCGATTTTGAGCAAGCAGCAGTGGGATCTGTAAAGGAAATATTTCCAAATGTCCGATATGTTGGATGTTGGTTCCACTACTGTCATGTAATATCCTACTAATATATACATTTCAATCTATGTTTGTCTGTTTGTCTGTCTGTTTGTCGGTCTGTTTGTCTGTCTGTTTGTCTGTTACCTCATCACGCAAATTCTACCGAACCGATTTTGTTCAAATTTTGAGAGCAACTAGCTGAAATCCTCCAAAGTGGCGTAGGCTATGTAAAATTGCAATTTATAAAGTAGTTTTTGAAAAAAAATTTTTCCGATTTTGAACCCCCCCCCCCTTAGGCGATTGTCACG
>JABFPJ010004935.1:0-12921 GCA_022817425.1 Gryon sp. ZL-2020 | reverse complement strand
CTATCACATTTTATTTCAATTATAATTTAGATAGTCTTTTTATATATTAATCACGAACTTATTTTATATACCTTGAGATATCTAACATATATTTTGTCGAATCTACAAAATGATTTTTGTTTTTCAACCTCAACACTTCTATTTTGTAGATACGACAAAACATATTTTTATATTAACCAGCTCCGTTAACAAATGAAAAATAATAATTGTTCACCAAACTTTTTTGGTTAACGATATAACAACCAAATTCTTATTTTCATTTGACAAAAATTTGGTCAGATCAACAAAATCGTTCTGAGCGTGTGAAAGTATTTGAAAGTTTGAATTTTGTGAAAAGTTAGAATATAAAATTAAGGTTGAAAATTTTTTAAATTTGAACATTTTTTTAAATATTAATCAAAAGTTCTCATGAGTAGTTACAATTGTGGAACAATATTAATCTTGCAAAATTGATAGTTATTTGTTGCAAAATATTAATATAAATAATTATGCATTTTTTTTCTTTTATAATTGATGATGATTACAAATTTGTTCATGCAAAATATTACATTATTAAAGAAAATTTTGTCAGCGTACGTAAACTAAACTAAACATTACACATCTTCTTCACTACAAATTTATAATGAAAGGAACAGAGAGGAACGGAAAAAGGAAACTTGATATGCTTACAGAAGACGTAAAAGATAAGTGAATACCTTGAGAGCCGCGATTATACGAAAATTATGCAGATGTCGTTTTATTTACTTTTGTCCGTCATTTCTGCCCAAAAAATAACATAATACATAATAAAACACCAAAATTGAAGAATAAAGTATATAATTAATATATAATAAATAGAATAATAAAAAACAAAAACAACTACTTAACATATGTTTAATAAAAAATAGATTTTCGGACATTTTCGCTGTAAGAATGATACCTATTTTGAATTATTCATTTTGTAAAAGCCTTTTTAAAGCTTGAAGATTTTAGTGTTTTATTTATTTTTAAACGTTTGAACTTATAAAATAAATCATTCAACTTAAGAGAGTTTTTGGTAAACTGTAAATGTTAAATAATTTGTTTGTAATTGTTTATTCGTTAGAGGCAATCAGTGTTTCTAACTGTGAGCCTCTTTAACATGGAATAAGGTTCGACGGCCAATGTTAAAAAGGCTCACAGTTAGAAACACTGGAGGTAATTAATGAAGCTTTTCCTCTTATAATTTCATGTGTTATAATTATTATTGGTATTCCAAATAATAATTTTACTTTATTACTTCCGAAAAACATAAATACAATAAAGACATGCAACAATTAAAATATGCAAATTTCAATAAAAGCATTGTAAATAGAAAATCGTCTAACTGTCAACAGTTACTATGTAAAATTTATCCGTTCCTAGAAAAGCAAATCTTGAAGCATTACAGAACAAATTAAGCTGCGATTGCTTGATTAACCTTGGTACTTTGCCAAGTCGCATTAGTTGTACTTTCCAAACTTTCATCGTGTTTTAAGGGTCGTGTTTTAACGACGAATTGTATATGTCAAAATTTGAAATGACTCATGTTTCACTTTTCAAGTTTTCAAAGAATTCAAAACAACACAAATGACACTGACTAAGTCTGAAACAAATAAGATTGTTTAGAGATGTTCAAAAACGTGTCTTCTTTGACAATTAAAAAATCCACTATGTAATATTTTTACTCAAATTTAAAGCATACACAAATATATATAATTTAAAAAAAAATTAAAATATATATAAAATCAAAGCAGACCAAATAAAGCAAAATTCTTGTTAAAAGCAATGATGTAAATATTTGAAAACAATTTAAATTGCTTTCCGGAGGAAATCGAAAATATGGAATCAAATAAAGCTGGTTGAAAATGCTGTTTTCTTATTTATTATGACGTGACACAAGATCTCGTTCGATGAAACATATTTTCGAGGATAAAATGCAAATTTTGCATTCTATGTTCCAATGTTTGATCAACTGTACCAAAGTCTTCCAATAAAAATTATTATATGACATTATAAGTTGAGTATTTTTCATTTTTCGATTTTTCAATATCTCAAGATTTGTAAGTTTTCTACACTAAGAAAAATAACTTACAATACTGTTTAAACAGTAACTTGACCACAGAATTCCCATTAACCAAATAAATTGTGTCAAAAACTGGAAAATTTACTTTCTAAACACAAATTTTTACTGACTTTTTCAAGAATTTTTGTGCATGAAAGGAAAATTTTTACTGATTTTAACAGGAACTTTCATGTTAATGGGAATTCTGTGGTCAAGTTACTGTTTAAACAGTAATTTATTGTAAGTTATTTTTCTTAGTGTAAAATATCTCAATTTTTCGAAATTAGAAAAATAAGTTTTTAAAATAATCGATATTTATTAACGTAGTTTACGGACAGAAATGTTTCATAAAATTAATAAATATGTGATTATATAGGGTGTTCCATTTTAATCTGACATCTGGAATAACTTCGAAAATAAGCTTCTGACAGGAAAACCGTATAGAATAAATGTTTCTCAGCTTGATGGGGGACATTCAATGGTGCTATCAGTTTGTTTACAAAATATCCATTTCAAGGTCAAATGGAGGTCAATCGTTTTTTTAATGAGAACCCCTATTCTTTATTGCAGATTCGTATTTTACGTCGAAAAATAGACAACTTTTATTTGGACTGTTTCTTCAAATAAGCCCTTACTTTTGCAAATAATTTTGATCATTTTATATTGTTTTTTTTATTTGGTATTTTCGCCTGTGTGAGTCTCTGTAAGGGTATGTGTTTTCGTCTATTGAGTTTGTAATTGTGCCGTCAGCATTAGCGTTACCCAATGTGCACCACATGGGTCCAACAACGCTGGCAGCTCTTCACGCAAGCGTTGCTGGAAAATGTCGATCTTAGAACGCGGACCTCCATGTGGTTCCAGCAGGATGGAGCACCTGCTCATTACGTGATGGCCGATCGGCAACATTTATTTATTTAAGTTTTAAGTTTATCCGCAGGGGTAGATTGGTCGCGGAGGCCCGATCGACTGACCAGCAAGGTCCCCAGATCTTACAGCACCAGATTTCTTTCTATGGGGTTATCTGAAGGACATTGTTTTCCGCCAACCACCATCAACGCGTGAAAACATGATAGTCCGCATAACGGCGGCATGTTGCGCGTTATCGCCGCAAATCTTGGCGAATACCGTGGAAAGTTTCCATCGCCGAGTAAGACTTTGTCGGGAACAGCGTGGTAGTCACATCGAGCAACTAATTTAAGGTGATATTTCAGTCGAATTTCCTATATCTCTCCTTCATTTCTTTAATAATTGTCTGATTTATTGTTTCCGCTTTTGTAGGTCCGAAGCTTAGGCAAACACCAAAATCTAAGTTGTCTATTTTTCGACGTAGAATACGAATCTGCAAAAAAATAGGGATTCCCATAAAAAAAATGATTGACCTTTTTTTGACATGGAAATGGATATTTTGTAAACAAACTGATAGCGCCATTGAATGTCCCTCTCAAGCTGAGAAACATTTATTCTATACGTTTTTCCTGTCAGAAGCTTATTTTCGAAGTTACGCCACATGTCAGATTAAAATGGGACAACCTGTATATGCGTATGGAAAAAACATGGCAAAAAAAGGCAAAAGAGTGGAGCATATGCGGTAAAAAACTGGTATGAATTTGAGAAAAGCAAGGCAAAAGTTTGGGAATATCAAGGCATGGAAGTACTGCGCATTTACAAATCCAGATTGCTGTCACATTATATCCCCATTATCACTTTACTTTATCCAGATATATGTCAATCAATTGGAAATAGCAGCCTTCCTAATCAAAAATTACAACGTGAAAAGTAACGTGATATTTTGGCATAAGAAACTACTAGCCTTAATATTACTAGTAATATTGTTTACGTTCCACATTGAAGATAGATTTGTCTTCTACAAGTGCCCGAAATTAACCTGGCATATGCCTCATATCAATTAAAAGTGTTCGTCATACTTTTTCCGGTCTTTTGCCAAACTACATGTTGTAAAAGTACCTTATTATAGCCAAACCAGCGTAAAAAATTAGTACAGCTAAAAATAAGGCAAAAGAATGGTAAACATATGGTATTTATAGGTCATTCAAATGCCACAAAGTTGCCGTGCTATTTCCATATATATGCCAAATAGGTCATTCCAGAATTATAGCCGCACACTAAATGGCGGCGGTATCCATTTAGTCGCCATACATGCGTCATCTAGCTTTTATACAGACGTCATACGGCTGCCGTATAGACGCTATACTGCTGCTTGATATTTAAAAAAATTTGAACCGTGAATATTGGTATAAAAAAATCGCAAAAAGGTATGTTTACAAAGATAAGATTAAGAAAGTTCATTCGCCTTTAAACGTCCTGGACCACGACGTGGATTTGAACTAACGATCTTCAAGATATGAATAGAGAAATCTAACCCCTGCACTACCACGGTATCTATTACATCATATCTAAAAGTTCTTCTGAAGTGTATGTTGACAAATTCTGTTGCCTGACTGTTGCCATACTATTATATTCTAGTAGACCGTTTAAATATAAAATTTCAGAAGCCGCGGTAGTACAAGAATTAAAGTTTTATTCTCGCAAGATGACAATTTATCATTTAACCAGGGAAATTTGAAAATATTTGGTTGATTTATGTGAGATTTGCATCATTTACATAAAAACACTAATTTACTCAAATCAATAATCACTTGAAAACGGAACTTATCATCTAAAATAACAATGATAATTTCATTTATCATGAAAATTTTATAGATGCATAGTCCGATAAATGTAATTAAGTTTTAACTAACTTTTCAGTGTTTCGATCGTTCTTACTAAGTTTTAAATAAAAATATTATTAAAATGTTATTTTGTTAAATTGACAAATTTATTTTCAAAACTGGTTCATACTAAGTAACTAAATAAAACAAAACTACTTTAGTTAATTAGTCCACTTACAATACTTCTAAAATGATTTTTTTAGATGATATTTTTTCGTTTCTCTTTCCCGTCATATTTCATTAAATAAATTAAATGGAAACACAATTTCTGTTTCTATCTATTATTGATTATCCGCTTGTTAAAGATTTTTGCGCGGCAAATTTCGCTGCTAATTTTCAAACAAATTTGAAAATGTTATAGAAATTTTTTTGTAATTTTTCTGCAACGTTCTTATTCCTTTTCCCTTTGACCAAATTCTTAACTTGCTTTAGAAGAAAATGAATAAATTCTGCAACTTTTTTTATGCCTTCTTGTACGTGCGCAGTATGTATGTGAAAATGCAACTTCTTTTCGTGGAAGAAAAAGACGGAAAAAAGTTGTCATTAGTGAAATACGAATTTTAAGTGCCATTTAAAACAGTTCAACATATTTTACTATTTCTTTTTTTTCTTGGTGAGAAACGACGGAAAATCTGTTTTCTTGAAGTAGTTTATTGGCGAAGGATATTGCTCTTTTAAAAGACAACAACCCTTATCAACGTTGAATTGTAGACGACACGTGTCACGAATTTTAGTAGCTTCACTACTTCAAAGTATTTTGTTTTAGATACTCTGTGTTGAACTCGTCTTAAATTAAATAAATTTTTATTTATAATGCAGAAATGCAATATTTTATCTTTCACAATCTTGGAAATTTAAAGATTCTTCAAAATTCAAACACTTGTATTTTTTAAACAATTTTTAGTATACAAAATGTTCAATTTTTGACATGGAACATTGTAAAAATTCCAAATTACCATAAATCTTTTAAAATTAATTAATCAGGATAATAAAATAAGAAAAGCTAAACATGTAATATGTTTAGCTTTTCTTGTAATGTACTATTACATAAAAATGTAATAATAATAGATTGAATTTAAGTTAGATTCTGTGACGTACGCATCATTTATCCAAATATTATAAACATATTTATATATTTATAAAGAATACAAGAAAAGTGTACAAGAAAACAAAACTTCGTTTTGCTAAGCATAAACAATTCTTAAAGCCAAATGAAGAATATACAAATATTTCTATCTGTGAAAAAAAGTGATTTCGGATTAGTTTATTTGAGATTTGCATTATGTAGATCGTTATATCTTATAAAAAATAATTCTTTCAAATTAGCTGTGAAAGAGATTATAGTTCATTATAAATTTCAATAGAAAAGTAACATTTTATAAAGGAAATCTGAAATGACTCCATTAATGTGATTTTAAAATATATATATTTATTAGAGTGGGTCAAAATGTCAAAAAAATTATCCTGTATGGAAATTTGAACATCTTCTGACAAACAAAAATACTGTCTTCTTAAATATTTTTTTACGATAATATTTGCAGGCCTGCGCAAAGCGTGTAAAATTAGAGAATTATTTTTTGTCTTTACGTTTTAGTCCTGTACGTTCCCTAATTTTCATCAGAATACGCTTAGAATTTATTTAAATTCTAAGCGTATACATTATGGTTACTAATTAATAATTGACATTTGGTTTCAATATTTTAAAAATAGCTGGAAAAAAGAAAATAAATTATTGTGTTTTGGTTAATATTCATATTATAGTTTATTTTGTATATATATATATATATCGTCATTATGTTAGATTTATAAATGTAAATAAATCTTTATGCAAATAATAATAATAATTATCATAAATGTTATCATGTTTAGTTATCATAACTGGAAAGGAATTTCAGATAAAAAATATCATTTTTATTAACTTACAACAGCGCCATCTGATAGAAAAGTGCCAAAATAACACTTAGTAAAAATAACAATTTGTTTCTTTAAATGTTGCAAAGTTGTTCCATTATTGTGAATAATGTGCTTTTAATTATGATATAACTAAAGTAATTGTTATATTCAATTTTCATTGCAAATCTACTTCAAATATTTTAAAATATATAAGATTCTTCAATAACAAAAATGTATTACTATTATTTAAATAAATATTTATCTTAATTAATTGGTATAACGGTACTTTTGCAACGTATTTTATAAGGACAAAATAATAAGAATAAACTTATCACATTTTTTAAATAAACTATGATACAAGAATTTAATGGAACACATTTGTTTTTTCAGCTTTTTTTAATATCTTAAAAACAACTCTGAATTATTAATGTATAACTATATAAAATTTAAGAATACAATATATATTCCTTCATTAAAAGAAAAAAATTTATTCTGATGAGAATTGGGGAACTTATAAGACTCTCAAAAGTAAGGAAAAACGCCATTTTCAGACGTCAGGAGAATTTCTGAAGAATGCAGTCTTTTTCTTTTTTAAAAAACAGAACATTATTCAAATTATCATATAGAACAATTTTTTCCCGTACGGAAAGTCAAAATATATGTCAAAATATATGTCAAAATATATAACTTTTTAAAAATATATTTAAAAATATATTTCAAATATATTTTTTTTATATGTAAATATATTTTTGCATATATTCTACAAATATATTATTACTTATATCTTTACAAATATATCTCAGAAATATATTTGAAATATATATTAAATATATAACTTTTTGCCGAAAATATATGTGCACATATTCACATATATTTTTGCATAAATTTCGAAATATATTTTGTTCCGTTAGGGTTTTAATTTCGACCTACCCTAATATTTATGTTAAATTTTTTGAAGTATATAAGAAGATCAAAATATGCGAAAATGATGATTCTAAATGTAAAAGATAAAAAACATAATTGCTTCATTCGTAACATACAAGTTTCTTTATTCATATAAATATCATGTATATATATATATGAAGAATAGAAGAAACTTATAATATTCAAAAGTGACGTTTATGATAGGTGTAAAACAGAAAGAAATAGTAACAAATTCTAAATTCCAACGACGAAATGGTAAGTATTAAAAACATGAATGTCTGAGAAGAGGTTGACTTTATGTTAACTCCGAGCAGTCCTTTGTCAGACTGAATTGCGTTCGAGATTCTCTCTCGAGCATGATATGGTAGCTTGTATTATTATATCATGGTTATGCCGCGGTGGACAACAAGGAGGTTATTTCACATGCACGATGAGAGGTCAGTTCTATAATTCAGTTCGTCGTTGCAGCTTGAATTTTCAACTCTGTTACAAAAATTCATTATTCCATGGTTTTCTTCATCTTTCGACGACATTGTCGACATTTTCCAGCCTGACATTTAAAATTTATGGTCCGTTGTGTTTGGATGAAAAAAATGTCTCTGAATTGCAATAAGACACGGAGACGACTTCTTTTTTTTGTTCCTTTTGAGTGTACATCAAAAACGACAAAAAGCAAGTAAAATAATTACCACCTTTGAACTCACAAAGAACTCACAAAGTATCAAAGAATCCCGAAACTTCCTTCCTTTCTATTCGCACAAAGAAATTAGTCCTACGAGACAACAATTGTCAACTTGCAATTATTTATTTGCAATGTGTGTAGTCGAACAGATATTAAACAATTCTCTTCTTTACTTTAATAAAAAAAATATTTATTCAAAATTTTCAGTGGTACTTTCTTATTTTTATTATTTCTATCGAAATTTTTTACATTTTCTCCATCATAGTGAATTCTTGTTGTTCAATCGATGTTTCCCTTTTTACAAATTCTACTTGCATTCTTCAGCCAATCATAGATGTCAAAATTCGTTTGATTTTAAAATGCTCAAAACTGACGATTGAGTTGCCGACTAATCTCCGCCTGTCACTAGCAATATCGCTCAAACCAGAATTTAAATTCTGTTTGGTTTTCTGGCTGATTTACAACACTCCAATAATCGATTACTTACTACTCTAAGAATTTTATTGGATTCTTATCGGCTTCCTTTAAATGTCAAAATGTTTTAGTTTTCCGAGAGTTACTTTAATCACGACTTATCTTCAGAAAAAGAGGAGAAAGTCTGATTTATTTTGCGACCTAATTTTTTTCCAACTTTTGAATATTTTGATAATATACATTTCGAAAATAAATTTGTGTCTAATTTACGGCAAGCTGCGCAATTATAATTATGATTAAAACTGTAGCTCTTAACGTGATAATGAAAATGCATTGGTTTGAAAATGTGACGTGATACTCTTATGTGCTAACATGCTAACACAATTTTATCTCCGAAAATTCTCGACGAAAATGGGGTCTTATATACAAGAAAGAGAAACAAGACGATAGTATATAAAATCTTTGCTACAACATTTTATAACACTAACTTGATGTCGGATAATCCGATTCAAAGAACATCGACGCTTAGACCACTATATTTCCTTTGATCCCGTTTTTCTACTTTTTCGCGAAGCTGTAATATCGAACGCAAATTTCCATCTCCGTTTCAAATTGGTCGACGATTGACATTTGATTTACAGAATATTCGCAATATATGGTGATTAGATTGGGCCAAAAGATGCTCTTCTCATATATTTTATATGTATGTGATATTTAAATAAATAATGCAATATATTTCACATAAACCAACCTCTCAATCAATCTCACATGAACAAAAGTGTGTTGTAAAATCAAATTGCCACATTTGAAGCCGCTGTTTTAATATATTGTAAAAGATTTTTTAAGTCTCTTATACACATTTTTCTATATATTTATTATTCTTTTGAGACAAAAATAAACGTATCATTATACCTTGAATATTTAACAATTATAATTTTTAAACATTTAAACCTAATATTTTTTAAATAATCAATTTCCTTAATTGCAAGAATTTTAGTTTCTTTTTTGAAACGAATTTACTGTTTTTTGGAAAAAAAATAAAAACAAAAATGTATGTAAAATATTTATTTAGTAAGGTATGGAAAGTAGATATTAATTTTGAAAAAATCTGAACTTGATGATAACATAAATTTCAGAAATATGTCAATATATTTAAATAATAAAGAATTAAAAGGTAGCTATTAGCCAACCATACATAGCCTATATATGAAACTTCATACAATCAATTAGCAACTTTAAGGTAATTAAAATCAAAACAATAGCTGTCAAATAATAGTGTTGGAATTCACATTTCGCGCCCTTATGCCGACTCGTTCTGGAATGCGACGACAGAGGTGACGCTGTCGCTTCCCCCTCTCTCGCGGTCCCCACTACTTTCACTACAAGTCCCACACTATATATACCCTCTCCACTGATAACTCATTCTTCTTTCCGGCCTAACCGTCGATACGACAACTTACATAATAAACTCATATATACGTATCAGTGTTGTTGTTATTTGTTTACTGAAGCTCAAATCCCAATAAATAGTTCAATAGTAATATGTTAATTCAAATTTTGTGATATAAATTTGAAATTAAACAAATTATATACTTACAAAATATTGAGTTTAAAACAAATATATAACCACAAAAAAGAATAGGTAAATACCAAATGATAATTATATAAAACATGTACAAAGAAAAAAATGTAAAAACGAAATCTTAACCTCAAAAACAAAAAGACAACAAATTGTAAACGAAAAATATTAACAATTAATGTAATTAAAATTATTATAAACGTAAACGATAATATGTTGTAAATATTGATATCAAATAACAATTATTTATATATATTTTATATTTTATTATAGTTCTGTTGAGGAAATAAAAATTATTTCGAAACGTCAATTGATAAAATTATTATTTGGGATACCAAAAATTAACACACACAAATTATAAGAGGAGAAACTTCATTAATTACCTCTACAAAATTAACAAACATACATAGCCTAATTCATATTCTTAGTGCCTACACTAAATTATTTGGTGGTCAAATTTTTAGCACCAAATTAATCTCCATCGTCTTTCTTCGTGCAAAAAATGACGCAAGAAAAAAATCATTTCACAATCTGTGTCATAACGAGTGAAAAATTCCAAGCTTAACAAAATAGTTCTCTGAAATACTGTCAAATGTTGACGTTTTAAATCAAGACAAAGCATTACCGTGTCTGAGTAAAATGTATACATGCAATTCAGCCAACTCACAAGTACTTAGCCTTTTTTTACAAGATTTTAAACGCAACATGAAACACGAATGAGAGATAACTTCTTTTGCTTTCTATTCATCGTGCGTAAACTTTTTGTGCAATTTTAATAGCAAATCCCCAAAAAGTCTTTTCTCATCAATGCAAAGATAACCAAAACACAAAGTGCAAATTATTAACAAACAATATAAAGTAAAACTAAAAAAAGATATCATTTAGACAATTTTAATTGCAAAGTTAAAGTGCATATAAAAAATAAATTTCATTTAAGATTATGCATTTTCAATTGGTGTATTACGCTGATTTCGCACGCGTGACGCGAATCTCATTTGCTCAAAATTTCTAATTGTACTGCAGATGTTATTTGGACCAAAAACTTTTGTCTTTATTATTAAATGTTTAAAACGTGTAAGACGTTTTTTAAATGAATTCAATAAACACGAAGGGAAGCAAAGCAAAGTTAAAGTTGTTAAAAACGAAAAGACTAATATTTATCTGTAAACTAAAAGTACAAAATTTTTTGTTTCAGCGACAGTATTACATTGAAGATGTTTATTCGAATGTTCTGGACTACTTTTGAGAAATCACTTTTCTCATTGCTTTTAACTCTGCCAAGACTGTCTTTCAGTGTCTCTTGAACCATTCATTAAATTCATTTAGAAAGAAATTAATTTAAGTAGTCGGAGAAAAAGATTTGCCAACATTAAACTTCAATGTTGAAAAATGTGTTCGAAAAGAAAATATTGTATCAATGAAAAGTTTTCGTTGAACAAAGAAAAGGTGCTTATTTAATTTTCTTTTGGTAAGAAAAATAATTACTATATTTATTCAAGTGCGCCAAACAAATTGAAGCGTCAAATTTGCAGTGATTTTTCAGTATAATAATTTAGTTTTTACTGTAAGAAGTTACTGAGATTTTGTAGATTACTTGCAAAGTTTAAAGACAAATGGAAAAATAAGAAAAATTACAATCAGTAAATTAAAATGAGTTTTAAAATGGTTTTGACATTATTTTGTGTATTTCAGGATGGCAATAGCTATTAAACAAACTGTAGATTTAATTCTGTTTTTCATTTAGATACACTTAATTCGTTATAACAAAAGGAATTAAATGTAAGGTGAATGTGATGTGTTCTTTTGCAAGCAATTTATTGTTGCAACAACTGCTTAGAATAAGAGACGTATTTCTCTCTGAAAAATAATAAGAAGTATGAAAATTGGTTTTGTTAATGTGGGATTAGAAAAGCCTCTAACGGATAGTGTAATACTGATTAAATAAAAAAAAATTTTTTTTCTGTAGTTTCACGAAGTATTTGACAAGCATCTAAATATCTGTGTTGATTAGACAAAATATGCGGCCAAACTGTATGTGAGAGCAGAACGTAAAGTTAATTCAATACCAGCCTAATAGAAGCACGATTGGTATAATTGAATCCGTCGCATTCTTCAACTAAATGAACTGTGTTATGTCGGACAAGAAAGTGTTGCACCGAAAAATGTTACATTGATGAATGTACAGACGCTAATCATTGTTGCAATTAACGGACAAAAATAGACCCAACACAGTTTAACTGAATATTTAATGAAGAGTTCGAATCTAACGAACAACAAATTATGAAGCTTTGAGTGCATACAAATATAACTTTTTTAATACAGAATTGTAGCAAGTAATTAATTGTTTTATTATCTAGTTTATAATTTTGAAATAAAATTAAATATTGAACAAACCAATCTCATAGTTACTAAAGCAGATATAATATTATTTTTTAACATATCTAATCCAGAATTACTTTGGAATAACCCACACGAATGAAAATATATCCAAGAATATAAACAGGATATATATTCTATATTTTGTATATATCCAGGATATATACTAAAATATATATATTAAGAAAATATATATATTATATATACCAAACTATATTTTTGTATATATCCTGAGATATATCTGGTACGAGATATATAAAAT
>JABFPJ010004934.1:0-12922 GCA_022817425.1 Gryon sp. ZL-2020 | reverse complement strand
AGTTTTATTTGAATGAAAAACAAAAAAAAGGGGGATAACCAAAAAAAAAAAAACAAAAAAAAATATTATCCTCTAACATATATATAATTTATTTTTGCAAATTTTAGTTCTGATGAGGAAATAAATATATTTCGAAACATTATACAGAAAGACTTATCATTTGGGATAAATATATTAACATTCTGAGTTATTAATTATAGAAATTAATTATAGAAATTATTAATTATAGAAATTATTTAAATTAAAACAAATTACCTTACATTCAATAAAATACATGATTAATTTTTAAATAGTTATTTCTTATTTAACAATCCTGGAAAAATGATATTTCAATCTGGAAAACCTGGAAAAGTCAGGGAATTTGAAAATTCATAAAGCGCAACAACCCTGTTCATGGTTGAAAATTGTTCAGCGCCAAACATTAACTTGTCATTTGATTATACGCAGTCCCGAACAACTGTGGATTTTAAATCCAAAACGAATTTTCAATCGCACTGATTACGAAGTGAAGCCAACGAAGGAAGTGGAGTTGCAGGAGAAACGACCTTATAAGGAGTCTGAAACCGTGACTGATGGTATTTCCGTTAACAGCAAGGACTGTTGGATTTGTTACGATAGCGAAAGACAAGATGCTGGACCTCTTATTCAGCCTTGTCAATGTCGGGGCGACGTCAGTGCCGTGCATCATGATTGTTTGAAACGCTGGCTCGTTGAGGTGGTTCATTTTTTTTCATTTTATATTTATTTATTTCATCATCTAAGCTTGTTGTTAATATTTTTTTTCTTTTTGCGTTACTATTTACAGAGTTCAATGAACATCGATAGTTTGACCTGCAAAGTGTGTGGCACCAAGTACAATGTTGAACATGCAACCAGACTTGATTGGCAGAATGGTTTGACGACTAAACATTGGCTGCAAACAATTGGCATTGTAACAACAATGTGCGGATCCTCAGCAGCCACATGGATATTAATACAGCTTGTTGAGGGTCCGATTATACGAATGTTGGCAGCTGGTACAGCTTTATTAATTATGTATGTCTGCATAAGGTAAGATTCAAATGAAATTTAATTAAATTATATATAGTGACACCATTCGCGAATAAAACAGGCTTGTTGCGCACCTGGAAAACCTGGAAAAGTCAGGGAAAAGTCAGGGAAAAGTCAGGGAATATTATAATTATTACTGCAATTTTTAAACTTCACTTTAATTACATACTATTTCGTCTGATTAAAATTATAAGTCATTCCATGTCAAACCGTCATGCCAAAAAACGAAATTGCTTGAAAATTTGTATAAAGCTTTCTTTATACACCAAATAAAGATTCCCAAAAGTATTTGTCATTTAAATTCATATTTTCAAATTTACAGTCATTTTTAATTTGTATCATTTTAAAATTGACAAATTTGAAAAAAATAAAAAAGCTTATAATCTTGTTAATTATCTAGTTAGTTAGTTAGTTAATTTAGTATCTCTTCTTTGATTGGTCAAAAAATACAAAAATCGTTTTTTTGAATTCCCAAAAAAACGGGTCTTTTTTTATTTAAAAATTTGAGAGAACCTTCTTTTCTAAATACCCTAACAGGAAATATATGTTATTTCAAAAGTATTACGATAATATCATGTATTTTATTAACTGTAAGGTAATTTTTTATTTAATTTAAACAATTGCTATATACAGATCAAATGCAATTTAAATAATGAACGAATACTTTCATTTAAAATTTATAAATTGTATTAACTTTATTTTTCACATTACTAGTACAAATAATGATGGTCAGTTAAGAATATTTTACTTTTACGGTAACGCTTTCCAAGTTCAAATGTCTTCGGACTTCGATACTTTTCTCAATTGTAAAGTATTTAATATTTTTCACTGACCAACATTATTGGTACTAGTAATATTAAAAATAAAGTAAATAAAATTTATAAATTTTTTAATGAAAGTATTCGTTCATTATTTAAATTGCATTTGATTTCCTAGAAAATATTCTGAGTTATATATATAGAAATTATTTAAATTAAAAAATATTACCTTAAATTCAATAAAATACATGATTAATTTTTAAATAGTTATTTCTTATTTAACAATCCTGAAAAAATGATATTTCAATCTGGAAAACCTGGAAAAGTCAGGGAATTTGAAAATTCATAAAGCGCAACAACCCTGTAAAATGACTTGTAGATGGTACTTACATATAACTTTAATCTGCAACGTTTATACATTTTTGCAGGTTTTTAAGTCTCAACACTGTTGTTGCCTATCAACGAGCCAAAATATCTTCATTGAATATTGTCAGTGCTGACAATACACCCACAGCACAGGTATCTACTATCAGTAATACCATTTCTGTGGATCTTACAAAAACCGACCCGATCACTGTCTAAAGTTTAAAGTCTTGAAAATGTATATATTATATATAAAAAAAAGTAGTCTCGAGGGACTGTCACAATGGCACTGTCCTCTGTTCATTCACTGTGTCAGAGTGAATGTTGCTGCTGAATTTAGTTTGATGCTAATGTGAGTTTGAGACAAGCAAAATGAGACTTGGATTTCTCATGCTTGTACATCCACTGACTTACTGTTGAGTAACGGTATGTCGTAGTCCATATTGTCTCTATCGAGGCTCTTTTTTGCGAGCCTCTATGGAAGATGGAAACAGCATTTGAAAATCAGATGCTTGAAAACTGAGTTTTACAAAGGATGGATAATTAACTAAATACATACGAATCGTACAAATTTCGAGTCATATTTCGGTTTCGATTATCTCTTCTTTGGCATCAATTGCAATGCTTAAATATCGTTAAATCAATATCATTCTTAAGCAGATGAGTCGAATTCAAGTGAGAGTTGCAGTTGATCCTTTGGGTATATAAGTTAGAAGTAATGTTTGAATTCAACTCATTTTGCAAGTTACATATAAGATTCTCTTTCTCTTTAAGTCTTACAACCAAAAATTATCCGCACGTTTATGATTTTTTTATAT
Organism: Gryon sp. ZL-2020; assembly: GCA_022817425.1. Lineage (NCBI taxonomy): Eukaryota > Metazoa > Arthropoda > Insecta > Hymenoptera > Scelionidae > Gryon > Gryon sp. ZL-2020. Next base: position 9,933 of record JABFPJ010004934.1, on the reverse strand, counting down.
ATACATTCAAGCAAATCGACGGCTCTAATTAAAAAAGTCAATGGAGAAAATTTGAGATACGACTTTTTAGAATGCAAATCTAAGTTATGACTTTTTTCATTGGAGCCGCCAAAATGATAATCAGTGATCCACAAATGATGTCATTTTATTTAAAAACATTATTAATACGAATAATTATAATAAGAATTTTTTTTATGACTATTACACAATGATTTATCAGACATATTTTAAAATTAGACAAAGAATACCTATTGCTCAAAATATATAAAAAATACTTAATTTTGTTTATAAGGGAAAAAGAAAGAGACGAAATTTGATAATTAATATGTATTTGTTATTTGGAAATGTATAAATTATTTATGTGAATTGTTTAATTGTTTTTCATAGTTTATTCATTTATTTTTTATGAATTGTAACTTTGATGATTGAGTCAATGTGAATGTAGATATTCTATCTATTTTGTTTAAGATTTTTGATTTTAAAAATGCCCTATAACAGATCTCACATTTTTACTAAAACTTAACATTATTTATCTGTTTCATTTACATTTTATATAATAAATCACAACAACAAACGAAAATGTAAAAGAACCTATTAGATTCATGATCATTAGACAGTAGTTATCATCATAAATGATAAAATGATTAATAACGACGACTTAATACATGTTAACAAATATTTACCTTGCAGACTAATTTTAACTCGTCATCTTGAATGAAACAATAAAGCACTGATGACTTGATTTCGACATTATGTAAGGAAGATAAAGCTGACGATTTTGTACTGATTTTTACTTCGTGAGTTATTACTTTCTAATGTTTTTATGTTATAATGTACATATAAGTTTTATGAAACAACCAAAAAAAAAAAGAAATTCTCAAACTCTATTCATCATTAAGTAGTAATTCATTTGTAAATTAGATCATTCAAAAGATATATATTCCTTTTGCGGATGAAGACTATAAAAAACACGAATCAGCGCCTGTTACTGGTTATTTCATCCGATATTTACACTATTATTTCAGTGTATTTATCTTAAATAATCATTTAATTATTGTTATCATAGCTTATATTTAATAATTATTTATATTTTGCGATATAAAGGTGCTTTTTACATTAGGTTACAAACTTATGTTACTCTTGTGTATTTAATTAATTTAATCAATTCAAAAAATGATCGCTTCTTCCAGTCAGTGATTGTCGATAAGAAAATAACGATTTTGCAAGTTCGGTATTTTTTCAAATAAATTGTTATACTATTTAAATATTGTAAAGCGTCAAACAGAAATTTGACCCAAAAAATTATGAATATAATTTGAATGAATGCCGACGATAAATAACGATTTGAGTTGAATTTTTGTAATCGTAGAAAAACTGATGACACAAGTATAGTTAAATCGACTGCGTAGTACGTTTTTTATACAGTCTTAATGTTATTGTGTTATAAGAATTCTGTCAGTACATATATTGTTACAACGAAGTACTTAAGCAACTTAAATATATTTATTCTTAAGTGCAACACAATTTATGTTTAACTTAACGTATTTTTTGATCGTAATTCAAAATAATGTCGAAATATACAAATCTTAAGTTATTATCGAGAGCTTAAGAGATTTCGTTGTAACTTCATACTAATATAAAATAGTTAAAAGGCGCTGAATTGTCGTTTTTTTCTTTTTTCTCTTAATATTATAATATTATATTTTCTCTTAATATTATAATATATTAGTATATAATATTGTCCCATTATGAATATTTCACTTGTAATTTAAAAATCATATCAATTTCGTTTATTGGAATACTCATGCGACATAATGAAGAGTATAATATGTATATATAAAATACTAGTACGTTTGGTATAAATTAAGTAGCGCAGCAATATATCATACATTTTTTTATATATAAAACAAAAAGATACACAAAAAAACTAAAATTATATTCGAAATAGTAATATTGATGAGAACACTTTTGACTTGCGTAAACGAATATACGGAGTAGATCGTTGGATACATCATTTTTCGATGGTTTCATATATATTTTTTTAATTTAATTGCTTTTTCATCGAAATTTGGCATAAACAAAATTGCATATATTTCATTATAAAATATGAAGTAAAATGGAATAAGGCGTTGTAATAATTGTAAACAATGTTTATTTTTTTACATAATGTAATCGAAATTATTATGATTAGATTGTTTGATCAAAAAACAGAATAATGAAACAAAAATGTGTTATTTGTGTTAAGAAGATAAAGAATAACTACTATTTTATGGTTGACTTAAGTGTGTAGATGTCTTTGAACCTAATTCAAATACAATAAATATATATTTTAATACAGACTAAATTATAAAATACGATTAAAAAATAATCAAAATATGTGAATAGATTATAGAATTTTAAAGATTATTGTATCCCTCGTAATCTTTCATTGTATTACATTCTTAAATTTACTCCTTTCTATAACACCTTTTTCGTTATTGTATCTTAAGTTAGAAGGACGCTTAATAATTGTAAATCTCTTTTTTTTCATCACGTCAATTAAAGTGTAGACACTTTTATTTGCCTGTGTCTCCTCAAAATATGATGACCCTCATTCCTTCTCCGTATTTGCGTATGTTATAAAATGTATGTTACTAAACTATGAATACATAAGCATAGTAATAAGCTGTGATAATATGATTATATAAGGGTTAACAGTAGTTGTACAATAAAATTGTGGAAAAATAAAATGGCCTTTCTTTTTCATTTCATTGTCCTTAGTTAATAATTGCACAAAAGTTATACAAAATGCACACAAAGATGTAATATTTAAAAGTTAGAATTAACATCGAAATTGACTTATAATTTGAAAAATGAGTATTATTGAAATATAATTGTAAGACAAGACAAAATTGAAAGAACAGTTAAGTAAATAAAGAGAAATGAATGTGAAGACAATTGGATTTGTTTCATTTTCTTTATTATTTGTTAAGACAATTACTTACGTATTTACGAGAGATATACGTTATCAATTACAATGAATAATCAATACTTCGTTTATATTATAGACATACAAATAGACAAAAAATAAAAATTAGAATAATCATACAACGTTGTTTTCTTGGTTTAACTTGATATTTTACTTCTGCCCGTGAGGCCAATATTTTCATCTGTCAGTGCATTAATAATAGTAATAATATGACGTCATGTGTTTTGAATGGGAATCATGAAACTATATTCCAATAAATCCGATCCTTTGCCTTGATTAAAGATGTTTGATCAATGCACTTCTATTCACTTCAACCTGTAAAAGGGACATTTCATTTAACCTTTTTCACATAACATTTTTATATAACTGAACTTATTTAAAACGATTAGAGAAAACTAACAACATTTTTAATAACTTCACACATTATTATATATTAATATTATTATTCATATTTATTTTTTCGCCTTTTATTTCGACGACTGATTAATCTGTATACCATCAGAAATACTTTATTTTGGTTGACGAATATTGGTGACAACATTCGAGCAAATATATCAAGATAAAAGAAATTTATTTCAATCGTGTACTAAATTTGGTTCGATGTAAATGTTATTTATTTCTAATCTTATATTTATTCATTCATTTATATATAATTTATTATAACTTATACATTATAGTAAAAGTGTTAAAGTAATTGTTAATAATGTTGTCGTTCATTAAAAGTCAAAGAGGAAAAAAGTTATTATTATTAAATAATAAATAAAATAAATTAAAAAAGAATTACTACAATAGAAATAAAATTCGTACAAAATATATATCACATTATTAAAAAATATACGGAAAAATATGTGTTGAAATTAGTATTTTTTTGTCCTGTGTTCATTTATCCAGGGTTGAATTGTCCGGGTTGAGTTGTCTTTATATGTAAAATATCATTTAGATTTTATTTTAAAAAATGTCTAACTAAAATTAGTTTATATTGTAAATCAATTAAACATTATTATTTATATAATTTTTTGGACGTTGCTATAAAAATAAACAAATATTTAAATCATTACCTGCTATTCCTGCAATTGCTTCTGATGCGAAATACTTGACATCAACGTCGCTGTCATTGTTAAGTTTGTCTAAAACGGGTTTGACTTGGGTTTGCACTGCATTTGCCTCTAAATAAGGTCCAATGCGTTGGAGAGTTTTTGCAACATTAAACCTTACATTTGCGACATTATCATTGGCCATTGTGAGAACCGTTGGAAGCATTACTTTTGTTGTTATTTCTGGACCGCATACCTCTGCCAATACCTACGAAAATAATTGGCATAATTAATTACAATCATTTGATACCAAAATTAACAATAACATCGATAATTTGGATTATATATTACATATCAGTTATTTACTGTTTATTTGAAAAATGCAAATATAATAATACTTACATTGATACAGAACAGACACGTCATTCTGTGAAGATAATTAGGATCTCTGGACATGGCTAATACTTTTGGAATAACTGTGTTCTGAGCCCATTCGGGGCCAAACTTTTCCACTAATTTCTTCAGATTGAGAGTTGCAGCTTCTCGAATGGCGTACACATGATCGACCAGCCAAGTCATACATAATGAATTTAACTTTTCATCGAAGAACTCAACACCCAATTGACCCGCTAATAATGGCATGTATCTGTTAAACAAAGTTGTTGTTAGAAATAAAATATTCAAAAGAAAAATAATAAATCGTATACGAATCAATATAAGTGAATAATCATTAGATATAATTCAAATGTATCCTCACTCAATGATAGCAAGTCGCACCCTCCATTTTGAATCTTCAGCCAATTCAACGATTGCGGGTAGAAGAGATTGTGACAATTGTTGAATTCCAATGACCTCATTCACGCAATCCAAATTACTGATTATATTTAAACGTACCTCCGGACACTCATCTTTTAATTGTGATAAGAATAGGGGCAATAGATGTTCTATTGTGCTGCAAAAATTATTATTATAATTATAAACTCATGTAATTTAATAATATAAATATTAGGCTTTTACAGGAAGTACAAATTTACACAAAATATAATTATAAACAAGAAATGAAAGAAAAAATATTTAAAAAAACTTGATAAAATTTTATAAAATCAACTAAATTTTTTAAAAATAGAAAAGATATAATGTATGGTTTGATAAATTGCAATGATTCTTATAATTTATTTACTTGTGTTTGCCCAAAATAGGACTTAGTCCCATGATGACACTGGCTAAAGCTGACTTCACATGTTGATTAGGGTCTGCGACAAGATCTTTGACACAGGGTAAAATATTTGTCATTATAATTTGTTCCTGATTAAAGTGATCCAAATTTTGGCAAAAGTCGCGAACTTTGTCAGCCGCAGCGGCCCGAACTTCAGCTTCTGTGTCCTTTAATAATAACTGAAATGCAGGTACTAAATCTGTCTTTGTGATTTCTGGACCAACTGCTTTTTGAAGCTAAAATAAAAAGAAAGGTTTATTTCAATTTATTCCAGTGTACAATACAATTTTCTACAATCTGTCAAATTTTGCTGACTTATATTTAAAAGTTATAACTGGTCATCAATTTATGGGACTGTATTTAACCTTTAACGTTTTCTAATTTTGGAGTGTCGTTAAAGTAAACAGAATAAGCCAAGTTACGTTTCGACAGTTTATTTGTCATTTTCAAAAGTTAAAAATGGTGATAGATTTAATTTGTTATGTCAGTGTAATTGAGAATTTTTCCTTAAAATAATGTTATTTAAAAACATCAAATTTTTCTCACAAACATTTTGTTTTAATAAAATTATTTTAATTTCGTTTCTCATTGAGATGTTTTTACTGACTTATATTTTTTACAATAACAATTTCATAACGTTGAAAAATAATACAAATAAGATGTCTTGTTGTGAGTAGTGTGTGCATTTGTATAATTATCAAAATACATACATCTGTGAATTTGTCGGCAACCATGTAACGAACGCGCCATGATTGATCGCCTGCACATTGACGAAGAGTTGTCATCACCAATTGCTCAACATCTTCTTGTTGTAATAAAGATGCAATGCTAACACAAGCTTCAACAGCTAATAAACGTACGGAGTCCTGAAATACAAATTGAATCGATAAATATAATACAACCACATAATCGCAAAGGAAAAGTTATTCTAATTTGTCTAAAGAAAAAGTAATAACAGAGAAGGACATTTACTTGTTCATCTTGTGCGAGAATCACAAACATCGGGATGAGTTCTGATTTCAGGTATTCAATTTCCACGACTTTTGCAAATTCACCCAACTTGGATGCAGCTGATCGTCGAACCATTGGTGTGTCATCCTGGCACAAGCTTCGGAAATAATTTCTTAAGTCGGCTAGAAAATGACAGTCAAATATATTATTTAACGTTTAAATAAAGTTACGCTTAAAATTGAAACGGTTAATAATGTTCACCATCCTTAAGTATAAACACAGGTAATAAAAAATAATACAAGTAAAGAAAAAGTAAACAGAAAATTGAAACTTTAATTTTAATGTATACAAAAAATTAAAAAAAAAAGTTGTGTTACCTTTGATAGCTGCGCTGACTCGTGGATAACAGACGCTGAATAAACCACATGCTGAAGTTCTTGACGTGAACCAATCTCCAGAAGCAAGTCTTTGTACCAATGGTACGAAATGTTCTTCCAGGTCTTGTGGACTATGTAGGCTGGCAATGTTGCGCAACGATTCCACGGCTTTGTCACGAACGACCGTTTCTTCAATTTGAGCTAACGATTCTAGCGGAGGCTATTAAACAATTGAATTCCATTACATTTAATCCATTTCCATCCAATGCATTATTAATATCAACTCAAAGTGAAAATACTTTTTCAGGGTGGCCAGCGAAAAATCAATATTAAATTCCAGGTTTTTTCAAGGTTTTTCAAGACAAAAATTTCCATTTTTCCAGGTTCCTATTTCTAGTATAATTATGATGTATAATTTAATAATTTACTCGTTGTTAGTTATATATATATATTTATTTGTTTCTTCTATTCTTATATATAATTTGACATTAAACTTAGCGTATGTCTACTATCACAAGTTGATAAATATCTTAAAACAAAACAAATAATTTCTCGTTGATTAAAAAATATAGTAAATTTCAAAATAAATCAACTTTGAAGTTTCCAATCACAGATATCAATTACGTAAAGAAGCAACAGAATCTTGTATTTATTATCTTCTTATTTTGTTAATGTAATTTAACAAAATGTCCCGGACAACCAGAATTTCAGAAAAAATTCATTTTGAATTAATGTAGATTCAAGAAATGTTTCAAAAATGCTTCATTTTTCATTCATTTATGTTTTCAAAATTTCCCTCGTATTTCCTGGAATCTTGTAATTCCAAATGAATTCAAAAAGATTTCAAAATGAATTTCATCATTTGAAATTGATTTCATATTAACTTCATTTGGACTTCATATAACTAACGAAATTTACGTTTTCAACAATCGAAATATGATTAATATTTTGTTCATATTAAATTCACATTGATTTCATATTTATTGCATATTTATTGCATATTTATTGCACATTTATTTTATATCGAATTAAAAGAGGTTATGCAATTAAAACAAATTTTTGTATTATTTTATATATATAAAGAACGATTTTAAATTGTAAGTAAGTAATTAATTGCAAGAAATTTTAACATTTATAATTAATAATTATTTATTTTTAATTGTATATAACTGTTTTTAAATTTTTTCATAATTCATTGCTATTTGTTTATTTATTGAATTTAAAAAAATTACATCAAATTTATTAATATAAATTATTTCATGCTAATAAAAAATAAATGACCCAAATGTGAAATAAATATGAAATCATTGTGAAATAAATATGAAACCAATGTGAATTTAATATGAACAAAATATTAATCATATTTTGGATTGTCGAAAACGTAAATTTCGTTACTTATATGAAGTCTAAATGAAGTTAATATGATATCAATTTGAAATTATGAAATTCATTTTGAAATCTTTTTGAATTCATTTGGAATTACACGATTCAAGGAAATACGAGGGAAATTTTGAAACATAACTGAATGAAAAATGAAGTATTTTTGAAACATTTCTTGAATCTACATTAATTCAAAATGAATTTTTTCTGAAATTCTGGTTGTCCGGGGTATATTAAAAGAATACATATAAAACAAAACATATTATTATGTTATCCTAATTATTTATGCAATCAATAATTGTTGCAAATTGAAAGAGACGCAATCAATCAATTACCGCGTTCGACATTTGTAATGCCGTATAATATGAATGAAATATGACTTGTTCATAAAAACGTACTTTTAAATGTGTACATTCTTACGTCAACGTCTTCTTAGAGAATAAGAAAAAAAAATCAAACAATAATGTAAAAATTGCTGTTGTCATTGAATGAAATATTTTGCAAAACAATTAAATCTGATAAACTATTTGAATAATTTAATTTATTTAGTATTATTGAATTATTAATTAACATAAGTAAATATCATATATTTGTTTGAAAATGTTTTTTGGCTATTTTTATATACTTTTTTGTTCTATGAATTCTTTGAATTGTTTATTCATTTTACTTTTGCAACGAAATGTAATTTTGCCTCAATAATTTCAAAACAACATTTATTAACGCTTACCAATAAACAATGCACATATTCTGGTCCTCCAACAAGTGGCGTGAATTGTCCCAACTGTTCTGCAAGTGCAAGTAAGACTTCATCCTCATCGTAAATTGTATCCGTCAAAAAGGGTATGAGCTCGGTCCGGGTGCGCTCAATGCCCAAAGCCAAAGCAATTGTGGACAGCTTTTTAATTGAATTTAACCGTAACTGCAAGTATCAACAAATGTATAATATTAAAACACAGAAAATTCGTCAAAATAAAAACAACAAGGGAAGAGTACACAAAAACAAAAAAGCACAGGAGAAAAATCGACAAAATTCAAATAAACGAAATTCAAACGACACAACCGGATTTTGACGCGTCACTGATCGATATTTAATTCGCATCAAAATTCGTTCAAAATGCCAACAATCGATTAAGTGGCAGCGTTTAATTTCATTTACCGTTGCAATAAATGCATTCCAAAATTAAAAACAACAGTTAATTATTGAGCGAGTTTTCATTTTTGAACTTTTTGCTAACAACACTTATCACAACCTCTCAACGTTAACGTCAAATAACCGGTACATCGAATGCATCATTGGTGTAAAATTGGACGTGAAAATGAAGTTTGATTATTGACGGATTTAAGGATAAACAATTGTGCTCGTACCTGAACATCCTCGTTTTTTAATTCATCAATTAAAACTGCAATTGGGTAGAGACTTTCGTCCGTGGAAGTGTTAATCGCCGCCATTTTGCTGTTGATCGTACTTCAACAATGGACATCGAGCGGGTTTCCGGTTATGGCGTCACCTCGCGCGTGTGTGTTGTGTGTGTGTGTATGTCAATGTGTGTGCTTCGTCTATCTTTTTTTCCCTCTCTCTCGCTCTTTCTTTCTATTTAATGTTTATTCATAGTTAGCCAGTTAGAGAGATTTGAAGTTAATGCTGTGTCGGTTATGTACCTTTAGAGTTATAATATGTGCTAAAAAGAGAGATATGAATTAAACATAAAATGAAACCATATTAGACACAAGACACATATTAGAAAACATATTAGACACACAAAGATGACAATTGATATATTCAGATTTTATTATATTAAACTTCATTATTGGATTTAATCATAATTAAAGTACTGGATATATAAATAAAAACATCAAACAGTTCTGATGAGGAAATAAATATATTTCGAAACGTTATACAGAAAGACTTAACATTTGGGATAAATATATTAACATATAAAATGAAACCATTTTTTATCAAGTAAATTTAATTAAATGATTAAAGAATTTCTTTCATATTAATGACAC
>JABFPJ010004933.1:0-12925 GCA_022817425.1 Gryon sp. ZL-2020 | reverse complement strand
TCCACCATACCAGTCTATCACTTAAAATATGAAACTTAATTGAGAAATGCACTCCTAGCTTATGAAAAAGTAGTTTTCCACTTTTTGGAAAAGTGAATTTTCTTTCACTTATAAAAAAGTAAAATTTTTTACTTTTTTGGAAGTGAAAAATTTTTTCACTTATGAATAAGTACAAATTTTTACATTTTTGAAGTGAAAAAATGTTTCACTCAGCAAATAAGTAAAATTTTCACTCATTCAAATTTAGAGAGTACACGTTTAATAAAAGTCTAATAAGAATTAATATATTTCTAACAAAATTTATATATCATTTATTAATCTCAGGACAATTCGACATCAATGTAAAAAATATCATAAAATAATATAAAAAATATAATATGGTATAGTAATTTTATTACTATACCATATTATATTGTTACTATACCATATATATTTAAATTACTATGGTATAGTAATACTATACCATAGTAATTTAAAAAAGTCTAATTTTGTTGATTAGACATTTATTTAGCGTGTATTAATGATGATTGCATTTAGCAAGATAATATTTTTTACAGATACATATCTTTATTAGAAGATATATATTCTTGGACATTTTTCATTGAATGGTTAAATTGTACTATGGCAGTTTGCACTCCTTTATACAGTTTATTATTGGTACGATTTTTATTATTGATTAAAAACGAATTCCAATAAGAGTTATCATAATATATAAGCTTATATGTATATTTCTAATCATTTTGCAAATTGATTGTTATATATTTAAATACATTATTTTAGTAGGCTGAATATGTAGGTTAGATAAGGTTTATTAATGGTTCAATTTGAAACTATTCAAGTGGTAAGTTCAATCGTTTAAAATCTATAAACCAAACACATGGGGAAAAGTCAGATTTGTGATCCTTATCGAAATTCGCCGAACAAACTTTCAAATGATTGAGCTAAATATGCGAAGGAAAAAAATTGAATCAAAAAATGATTAAAGCAGAATAATAAGACAAAATATATAATAGTTCAGTAATTTTACTGAGGAAGTGAAAATAGTATTTCTTAAGTACAGGTAAGAAAAAATATTCTTGTGTGGGTCATCTGCATTTGAAATTTTATTTTTAGGACAAAATTACTATTTATACTGTTATGAAACATGGTTCGTCTTTAGTCGGTGCATCATCTACATTTTTTATGTTTTGTTATCTTGGTCAACAGTTATCAGAACAGGTAGTGAAAAATATTATATCCGGTAATAAACCTCGAACATATGATCCAGAGTTTGACTGTATTAGTTAAGAAGAAGAAATAACGAAACATTAGAAATACTCGAAAAATGATCTTTTTTGTCTTTGACGAACATTGATAGACTTATTGATGACTTGTAATACGATCTTTGAATGCAATTTTCTCATTTTTTAAGTATATACATTTGGGTAATGCAGCATTTAGTTGTAACTGGAGACGATTGAAAAGAAATGAAATTCATTCAATTACAATGTTTCTATATATTTATAACATACCAACCAAACTTACTGCAGGGAAGATTAATAACCTTTCGATGGAAACTTTCACTGAGGTAAGTACTATTTTATTAAATATTATAATATTATCTAAAAAAATTAAAAAAAAAAAATAAAAAAAAATAAAAAAATGTTCTATTGATGTGTCTTCTAAGAGATAAATAAAGTAGGGCTTTCACATGGATCAGTTAAGGCAATCTGGTTTCATATCAGGTTACATCCACTGATCCCTAAAAAAGCTCTATTTCAATTTTTAAAAGGAGAAACGTCTAACACTTTAATGTTTAGGATATCTGAATTTTGTAGGTAATGAAAAGAGGAACAGCATTTTTCAGCTTGTTTAGAAACTTAACTTAATAATCAGTATATTATTTCCAAATGTATCATAAAGTTACTCAAAAATGAAATATATTTTCAAAATATATATTTTCTCGTTCAAAGTTTAAGATTTGTTTAATGTTCAATGATAAATATATCACATTTTCCACGATCCAAATTAAAACCATACCTTTTGCATAGCTAATTAACTTAATTAAATGCATTGCAAAAACCTGTAATTAACAGCCTGCGAAGTCATTAAGCCATACTTTCTTGTCAAATTATAAAAGTAATCAAACATATTCGCGAAAAAAAAGTTTAATTGTTGAACGCTATTAATTTTCAATTAACATTAATGAAAGAGAAGGTTCCGTCACATTGATACCGCTTCGCGAAAATTGCATAACCCGTGAAATGGTAAGAGTTTACAGTCGGAACAATTTGCGTATCACAGCTGTGCCTCTCTTTTTCTCTTTTTCTCACTTTTTCGCGGGACATGTAAATGCGCAATAATGTTACATAACCGGAAATCGAGCGAGTTCATAGCCTCTAGCAGTCATATTAATGAGCTTACCGACACAATGCAATTTGCAAAACGTATATGGCAGTGTCTTTTGAGACATAACAATAAATAATCGTTGTTTATATATGAACTCAATTGTAATTTTTGCATGAATGAAATGCGAAATTATCTATCTTATATATCTTTTGCAAAGTGAAATTCATGATTTTGTGAAAAAATGATTTGTTACACTGAGAAGAATGGGTAGTCAAAACAACTATCTAGATAATCAAATTGACTATTTGATAGTTGTTTTAACTATCTAAATATTTCTTTCTATTTTTTTTTATTCGATTAAAGTTCTTTTGATTATTGTTCAGAATTAATGCGAAATAATAAATTAATTGAGAAAATTTCACTTAAAAGTTAAGTCGGTTGTGTCAAACAAGATTTGTGTGCATTGAACGGAACATTTGCTTGCTCAATTCAAGTATTTGGTTGAATGACCGAAGGGTTAACCAATTTCTGAGTGTATATATACTAAGTTAGAGTTTTGCAAGTGTTAAAAAGAATGAAACATTCAACTGCTGTAAGACTTAAACCGAAGCTGAAATGTGGTTTAAACTGTAATTACGGAAAATTTTATTCTTAGATTTCTTTATTGTAGATCAGAATGTTTATACTAATAACCGAGTACACTGAGAAAAATTTATTATGAATGGAATATCAACTTTAAATGAAGTAATTGACACATAGACAACTAGACTGTTAAATGAACAGTCTAAAAAACTTAATTTAATTTATTATCATTAGATAGTTAGAAAAGTTTAGATTGTTCAAATTACAGTTATAAAGTTATTACCCTAGTATAGAAATCAAAAAAGGCTTGCCCAGTTAAAAAGCGGGCCCTGGATTGGTAAAGTCCGGGTACGTCTCGTTACAGGTAAGCCTGGACTGGGCCAATGTAGGCCCAATGTTGTATAATTAGTTGCAGGGTTAAAAGATAGGGCCAATATAGGGCCTAACCAGGGCCATATTTAGGCCTAATAAGGGTATGAAACGTCTATCCACACATTCCATGTATAGGGTTTCATGGGCAAGCCATATTAGTCTCATATATATACTATAGTAGACATAAGTTACCCTAGTAGAAATTGAAATCGGGTTGAATTGGGGGCCCAACATGGAAACCATACTATCCTAGGAGGCCCTGATGTGTTTTCCAGGTGTGGCGTTGCATATGCATGTAACGCCGGGCATTCATATGGTCCCGATCAGGTAAACTCATATAAATGACGTCAAATTAGGAAACCATATTGGGCCCTGATCGGGATCCGATGTGGTTTCTTTACAATGAATGAAAAAAAATTTTAGATATAGGGTTTGAACTCGTGTTCTTCAAGTTTGTAAGTATATGACTTAACCACTGGACTACCGAAGCTCTTAGAAATGATAACTAAGTATCGCTACTTACCTATAACTTTGATTGTGTATGGTCAAGATGTGGCTATGGCATGGTTATCAGATTAGGGCCCGATAAGACCACCCATATGTTAACCATGACGCGGTAACCAGTTTTGGTCCAGATCAGGCCCAGGTCGGGAATCCCATTATACGGAATTCCCGACTGGGGCCATATAAACACCCGGCGTTACATCCATGGTCATAGCCCGATTTGAAAGTCAGGATGCCCTACCTGGGCCATCCTTGGCCCTTACAGGGCCTCCATTTTTCAAAAAAAATAAATAATGTCTCACGAAATGCTATTTTGGCCCCAATCGGGCCTCAATCAGCCCACCATTAATCTGATATTAATCAGGCAAACCACATCAGGGCCACATCTGAAACATGGCATGCCCGATTCCATTTCTACTAGGGAATGTTTAAAAAACATTTCATTAGAAGTCTTCGAGCTCAGTGTGTAAGATGTTTACCTTTCACGTTGGGGTCTTGGCTTCGATTCTCTATAATGAATTTTTGAACAAATATTTTACATAAATGTTGACTAAACCCAGGTGTGCCTACTGAGGCTAAATTAGGCCAACATTGGATTTCAGAAAAATTCCCATACCAGGAAGGCCTTGTTAGGCCCAGAAATACCTAATGAGGTAATTTATAGGTTAGCGTTTCAAACCAATGTGGGTCCCTCAAAAATGCTACATAGGGCCAATGTTGGTCCAATCTTGGAACAGGGTTTGCCCAAGAAGGCCCCAGGTTTAGCCAAGTTCAAAATTCTACCAATACAATTGATCCCGATTATTTCCTAATTTCAATTATTTATAAGAATTTGTAAATAAGAACAAAATTGCGAGCATGACAAAAATGAAAAGACGATTCTTTCACTGTCAAGAGTAATTTTCCATTAGTAACTTATAGACATGTTCTTCTTGTGTAATAAGTGTGTGTCTTGAGACCGAAAGCGTATGTTCAGCGGCCTCGGCGTCAAGCCCTAAAAGTTGCCAAGGGATGATACTCGGGCTTCCTTATAATACTCGCGTTTTTCAATACCAAGGTCTACAGTGCATCGAGTATTCGTCGAGCTGAAACTTCACTTCCTCTTAAACTCCGATATTAGTTCCGTTTTCCAGAAAAAATTGCAAATTTTGTTTCTCAAATTTCGCTACTAAATTTAAAAACAATGAAGAACGGTTAGATCGTTGGAGATGCAACGTTTGTTCTTATCTTAAAATAAGAAATCAGAAAAATTGACATTGAATTTGAGTACAAATATTGCATTAGTGTTATTTAAGTGTTGATCAAAAATAGTGTTGAAAAAATTGAGCTAAAATGTTGAAGCAAAACGCGTGGTTGGTGATAGCCATCGTCGTTGCCTGCACCTGCGGCGTGCGGCCCGAATGCAATACCGGCAGAATTCAAATTGGCTTTCTCACGAGCATCCACGATGATCCTGCGTGTCGCGAAATATCACCTAAAGGTGTTCTTATGTATGAAGCTGCCAATTATCTTGCCACTGCGCACAATGAAAAATCAAAAGGATTTGACATTGGTACGTTTTATCACTAAAACGCATCATCAAATCACTAAAGAAATCCTCATTCAATAAGTGGATTTCGGTAGAAATTATCTTAGAATTATGTTAAACCTTTTGTAAAGTAGTTTGTCTATCATTTTTAATTACTTTGTTGCAAAATAGTATATACCGCAACTAGAGAGAAAAATTGCTTCTTTTCTTCCCTCAAAAGAGGGATGAAAGTAGCACTTTTTCTCTCGAGGGTGGAAAAGTATTATTCATCCTTTATATAATGTAATGAAAGTTTACTTTTCCACCCTAGGGATAGAAAGTAAGAATAGAATACTTATTCTTCCCTCAGGGAGAGAAAGTGCCATTTTCATCTCACTTTTTAGGGAAGGAAAAATCTTTTTTGCTAATTTTTGTTGACGCATTATTTTTCTAAACATTATATTTAACCTAAAAGTTATGTCGATTACTAAAGTATTTTGAGAATATAGAAATCACTAATCATCATTTTTATTACATCGTAATTTCATTTTATTCATGTTTCATATTGTAAAATTAGTAGCATTTAGCTATTTAAGTAGTAAAATCTTTGTTACATATGTTTACAATAAAAATTATGCAAAGATTAACGGAAAAATCTATAAAAAGCATCTTAAAAAATGATTCATTTTATTGTAGAATAACAAGTAGTAAAATAAACTTACAACTGGTTAACGGCTTCATTTTATTTACATATATGAAGATTTTGACTAAAATATACATAATTAGTACATACGATTAGAAACGTTATTAAAAACAAGAACATTTGGTAATGAAAAGGAATGTTAAAGCCGTTTAAAGTGTTACATATTTGTAATTCAGAAGAATCCAAACGTAACCAATCCTATTTAAAATTCAAGTTTGGTTAAATAAGAAAATTACATGACCTTTGGAGAGAATTTACAAAGTGGGTAAACAATTATTACATAATCATCGTTAAGCATTGTTAATATTAAAAGAGAGATTTTTCGTCAAGTATAACGCAAATTAAGTTATGCAAATGACTTTGAAATACATTAAATATATGACACGTGTATGCCGGATCGTTTGGAGTAATTAATATGTTAATTTATAATTTGTTTATTTTAAATTACAATAATAATCCTAATATTAAATAAATTAATGAATGAATTTTTCCATTCATTAAAATAAATGAATTAAATGAAATAAATAAAACATAAACATTCATAAAATGTTTATGTTTTTTTATAAAATACAATAAAATAATATAATTAAATATAAGCAGATTTTCACAGACTATAAATAGTTTATCGGAAATGGATTCAATGTTGATAAATATTCATGAATTAGTTTATTATTACATGCATAAACAAACATGATTGCTGTAGAAAACAGTAAAAATATAGATTATTATCGCAATTTTCTCTGTTTTCAAGATAGATTTTTCATAAAAATTAATTATACTTTGTTAGGTTCATTGGAGGTAAAAATATGGTTATTAATTTATTTCTTTAATTTTAATTATAATGCCAAATATTTATAAACAAATTTTGTATTAAATTTTGCAGAAATCATTGTTCAAGACACATGCGGTACGATTACCGGTTCCCTGAGAGCTGCCATGAAGGCGATGGTCATGGCCGATATTAACTGTCTTCAACCTCCAAATTTATTAGGTAATCAATGATTTTTTAATCGACAAATTGTTAACATAATTATTTTTATAATTTGATGAATAATTTTATTTTTTCATATCATCGAAAAACAGTTTTTTTCATAAAAATTAAAATTAATTGAAAACAAAAATCAAGTAAAAGAAAATTTGAACTATTTTTATGGTTCTCCAGTTCAAAAAGGAAATTTTCAAAAAAAAAAAAAAAAAAAATAAAAAAAAAAAAAAAAAGAAAAAACAAGTATTTTTTTCTAAAAACAATAATATATAAAATTATTTTATCCTCACACGATATCATAAATATCTCAATTAAATTTTTATTGAAACACAATTCCATACACGTTCTGTTATTTTGTTTTAAACATAAATCAAATTACTTTTTTTTCAAATTATAAATAAATAACGTACAACCGATCGAATATGTGAGATATGAATGATATCATAGATCAGACTTGTTTATGTGATAATTCAATTACGGGTAAACATGACGATTTTGATTGTGAAACATAAATGGAAATTAAATCATACACGCGACAAAATAATGCGTTACTTGTTCTTATTTTCCTTCAGTTAATATCTCGTGCTACACTTTTTGTTTCTATACATCAGGTATACTACATTGTTGATAATTTGTAAACTCCATTTAATGGTCCATTTAATGGTCACGTGAGTGAATATAAAATCGCAATTTGCAATAAAAACATATAATATGTTTGTCGTCAACGTATTATCACAACAAACATTTAAACTATTTTTATAATCAAAAACATGAATTAATAGAATAATTTTATATCACTTTTATTTCATTTAATAACAGTAAAAGGAAACACAATAATTTCGTCAATCGAAATAATTGCATCAAAACAATTTCTTTTTTTGTTCAAATAGTTCATTGCATCTAATCAAATACAATTTTTTAATTGCAATTCAACTGATACGTGCATAAAAAAGATGTAATTTTTTAAAGAAAAAAAAATAGATAAAATTAAGATTAATTGAGAAAAATTAAGAAAAAAAAACTTTAATGATATTTCTATGTTTCTTCTAATAGAATAACAAATTGCGATGAATCATAATTAATCGCTTACACTATCGCGAACAACTTTATCAATTTTTATCATCGCGAGGATGATGATTTTTCAGCGTCATTACAAGGATACAAACATATTTATAATAACCGATGTCACGCATGTAGCTATGATGTACACACGGACTTAAAAGATAGTAAACATTTTCAAAAAAATTAACAATAATAATAATATTTGAATACATCTATGTTTCATAAACAATTTTCCTAATTTTACAGTAAAAATTGCTTTTTTAGTAAAAGCAACTAAATATAGCACTAAATAAAAGTTTACTAAAAATAATCGTAACTTTTAATACAAATTATTATTCATTTATAAATATGAGGACAACTCAACATCTATGTAGAAAATAATTATATTTTAATGTAAAAAATTATAAATGGTATAGTAAAAATGTTTACATAATATATCTACTTTTATCACGCGATTTAATAAAAACTATAATGTAGGATAATAGTATATTCTGCAACTAGAGAGAAAAGTTGCCGATTCTAGAGGATTCTAGACGAGTGTGAGGTTTGATTCAGAAGCCGAAGGCAAGTGTAGCAATCTCACACGAGTTAAATCCGCAATTTTTCTGTAGTTACGAACAATTTTTTGTTTTATAAATGCGTCGAAGGTTTTATAAAAACCTTTTCGTTACTCGGGGAGGGAAATGCCATTTTCCTCCCTAGGGAGATTTAGGAAAATGGCTTTTTTCCCTCCCTCGTAACGAAAAATATAGTACGCAACATGGGAGATGATCGGAAATTCGTTTCCCTCGCGGTTACCCTCATCTCCCTTGTTGCGTAATATACTATTTCGATACACTGGTGAGAAAAAATATCGTCCTCAACTAGGGAGAAATTGCCGATTCGACTCGTGTAAGATTTCTGCACTCGCCTTCGGCTCGTGTATCAAACCTCATACTCGTCTAAAATCGGCAACTTTTCTCCCTAGTTAAGGAATATACTATTTTCTCACACGTGTATCGAAAACACATCTTTTCTTCCCTCAAAAGTGGGACGAATGTGGCACTTTCTCTCCCTCGGGAGGAAAACTTTTTTCATATCTTAAATGACGTAATGGAAGATTACTTTCCTTCCCTAGGGAGGGAAAGTAGGGGTAAAAAGATTTTTTTCTCACACGTGTCTCGAAAACACGTCTTTTCTTCCCTCAAAAGTGGGACGAAAGTGGCACTTTCTCTCCCTCGGGAGGGAAAGTTTGTTTAACTTAAATAAGTGAAACAAATTTTTTTTGACTAGTTACTTTCCATCACTCTAGTTACTTTTCATCACTATAGTTACATCCCTCTGGAGGGAAAGTGCCACTTTTATCCCATTTTTCGAGGAAGAAAAGACCTTTTCGATACACTGGTGAGAAAAAATATCGTCCTCAACTAGGGAAAAATTGCCAATTCGACTCGTGTGAGATTTCTGCACTCGCCTTCGGCTCGTGCATCAAACCTCACACTCGTCTAGAATCGGCAACTTTTCTCCCTAGTTGAAGGAATATACTATTCCTTCCCCAAAAAGTAGGATGAAAGTGGAACTTTCTTTCCCTAGGAAGAGAAAGTAATTTTTCCTCCCGAGAAAGAGAGAGAGAAAGTGCTACTTTCGTCCCACTTTTGAGGGAAGAAAAGATGTGTTTTCGATGTACGTATGAGAAAAAATTGTTACAATACCATCTTATAATTTTTATATTATTTTATGATTTTTTTTTACAATTGAAATAAAATATACATCGGAATAATGAAAAAGCACTAATATTTGCATTTCAAGTGCTCTCATATACGTTTAAAGTGTCACCTTGAAAACGTAGTTTCCCAATAGTCATTTCTACCTTGAACAAGGTAGTTTTTTAATCCTTGACCAAAATGGATTTTCTTAATTAACAACCGTCTCCTATTATTGTTGAAAAATTGATTTTTTCTGAAATTTCCTCATTACTTTACTGTATACATACAATTTCAAAGTGACATTTTTGTTAAACAAGTTATGTAATTTTGCAGGTCTAATTGGTCCGGATTCGTTGGCGAATGCGGAAGCGGTCAATAAAGTGACTTCGGTACTGAAAGTGCCCCTTTTGGTTAAAAAAACAAACAATGCACCGTTCATGCACTATCTAGCTAAAGAATCTGACACCTACATTATTAAGGTAAACTACAGCAATAATTGCTTGATATTTGTTGTTGCATCATGTTTCCTTATTTTTTGCTTGTATGATATTTTTTGATAAACATAAATATTTTATGAAACACTAATTAATATTTTTAATTTTTGATTAATTGATTTGATTTGGTAGGGAGTCATCAGATTGTTAGAAACATTGAAATGGAAATCATTTACTTTGGTAACTAATGACTTAGACAACGAAGATGATGTACAAAATATTGCCAAGAAACTGACCATGGAAGCTATTGCGAAAAATATGTGTGTGATGATTTACGACGAGGACAGTGGTACGAATTTCACTTAGAAAAGTTTATCAGCTTACGTTCATTTTGTGAAACTTATTTTATTGAATTCATTATTCATAATATTGAAAATTTGAATGAAATTTTGCTTTAAATTAAAATTTCATTTGCTATATGAAAATACAAATTCTTACATAAGAACATGTTTAATATACTAATTTGTTATTTTTTCATTTCTTGCATAATAAAGTAATGCAATAAAGCATATTCCTTATACGATGAGTTTAATTTAATATGTAAAAAAATCTTATTAAAAATTGTGTACGAAGTGCTTCGTTTTGTAATATAAAGTTAAACAATATTTTAATAATAAAAGTAATAAGAATGTTCAAAATTGCGATTAGTATCAATTTAAACTGTATTAATTCTTATTAATATTAGGAATAATTACAAAAATTACATGACAATTACGTTAATTAACATTACAATTACAAAAAAGTTATTTTAAATACAAAAAAGTACATCATTGATGAGTCAACAGAGAATTTACTTTGTCAAAGTCTAATCAAATAATTAGGCCGAATTATTCAATCCAATAGAGCATAATTAAACTTTTTTCAAGCGAGAAAAGAATGTATAAATTGAGTCATAATTTCCATATATTTATTTAAAATACTTAATTATACTTAATGATCAAGTATATTGAAGTATTTGCATTTTTCTATTTTTGCAGAATATTCATCAAGAATTGTTCACATTGGAATCCCAAAAGTTGACTTCTTTAATGAGCCATCGAATGCAACGATAATTGTTGTCAGCGAAGGAAATTTGGAAGAGCATCTCAATTTAGTGGATTCCTCAAATAACATTCTTCTACTGGAAGATTCGCGGTGATTATTTAAACATTTTCTACATCCATTCTTTAATTTTTTTTAATGTAAAAAAATTAATTTTTTATACAAAATTAAAAATTTCCTTAATTAAGTAAACATTATTATTATTATTATTATTATTGAAAAATGAAATGATTTTGCAACACTTTAAGAACCAAATAATAAGACAGATCTATAAAACAGTATAAAAATGGTATTCATAATGGTTTTCTTTAAATAATAAAATTACAATAAATTGGCTAATGTTAATGGATTGACTTTAATATTATAAGAAGTAATTAGTGTATCCCGTTGAAATCGTTGTGTGAAAAGACTTCCTCTTTGCTCGAGGTCATCATTTGCTTATATATGCGAGGTTAGTTCTATATGTCCGCAGGTGCTGCGGCACCGAAACTATGAGTAATGCATTGCATATATTCTGCCGTTATATTTACATTATATATTGCAGAAATTATAATCTTACAAAACACTTTTAATTTCAAATTATTTTATATCAGATAACATATTTTAGATAACATATCATAGTTCAATCCATAACTTAAATACAAAACATTTTATTTGTAGAAAACAAAAAAGTTACTTTTAATAAAAATAAAAATATAAATATAAATATTCGATTTATAAATTTTTAAGAAATGAGATGTTGTAATGTCAAATGTTAAATTATAATCCTTAAGATCTGTCATTAACGCACTTATATGACATTTTCTCCAACTTATCACTTTTGCGATATGTTTAATCAATTAATTTCATTCCTTCAATAGTTCATTGGCTGGTTTTTTATGTATAGAAAAACGAGAAATTGAAAAAAAAATATTTTTTCTTCTTTAAAGACCCACGATAAAATTCTTATGAAAATAGTTTTTCAAACTGGAAATACAAAGATAAAAGTACATATTACTTGATACATTATTTGACTTTATAATCAATTTAATTGTTAACATTTAACGTGTGATTTTTAATTTTACATGTGTAATTACATTGCTCTTTCATAAATCGTTTGTCTTACAATGTTACCAGAAAGATACTAAAAAAATTAACTTTGCACCACATAAGCAATTTATTAAATAATTACACGTTATTATATTTGTTTCTTATCGAATAAATTAAGTGTTTTTTTTTATTATTCTTTTCCATAAGTATGAAAGTATGCATTTTTGTATTTCTTACACGTATAGAATTTGTAGGAGGGACAAAACCACTTTTTTTTCTTTTACATGATTTATTAATGTAATAACACCTAAGTTACATTTGTTAATGTTAAGTTAAGTTTTTAAATCAAATGATTTTTTTTTTAAATCATATGATTTAATCAAATAGATGTTTTATTAATTTTCCAGTTTAAATATCATAAAATTATGCATTATTGGATATACTTTAAATTAAAATAAAAAGCATACGTATTTATAGTAATTTTATTTTTTTTTAAATAATGTATTTATTATACATTTTAATATATTGTTTACATATAATAATAAACAATTACATATTTAATTGTCTATAAATGAACACAAGTTTCGCAGCTTTTTCGTTTCCTAAAGCGTTCCTAGTTTTGGAATGAACGTA